>JACBOY010000254.1:0-22212 GCA_014706135.1 Phytophthora tubulina
CTGGTACATGTAGCCAAGAGTTCTTACGGACTTCTTACGGCCTGTACCCATTCCAGACACTCTGATTTGCTGCCCTTTCCGCCTAAATCAGACTGGTGTGTGACACATATCACAGTGCGTCGCCGTGGACCGGTGGGTACAGCCTCTGAACCCACTTCCATAAAATGTACATAATATTCCGTCGAATATCGCAATCCCGCGGTGCCTGATACAAAGCGACCCCTCGTGGGTACCATAAAAATGGATCCTCTCTTTAGTGACTGTTAATACGTTCAAGAAAGGTCACTACCGCGCTTTTCTGTTTGATGAGCAGGTCACTGTGTTTGGAGGGTTCTTATACACAAGTATTTTTCGCCAAAAATGGTCCCCTGCGTGTCAGATTGTAAAACTTGGCCCTAACCCTCTTGCTAATACCGTCATTTAATGGCTGTAAAAAGGGTGTATTTAGAGATAAATAAGGGTAAAAAGTATTATGCATGTTTCATTATAGGGGGGCTTTGCCCCAATGAAGCTAAAACTGAGCGTGTCCGTTGCAAGTACATGTATCCGTTGCAGAGGATACATTTCCTGCGTAAGATACTAACACGACCTTCTTATCCGGGCAAGACTAGAAGACGCTATCTAAATGGTTATTTCGGTAAGACTAGAAGGCGCCAACCAGTTGGGTAGTTCAGTAAGAGTAGAATACGTCAAGGTGGACGCTCTCCGTGTCTTTCCTGAATAAGGTAAAGTGCCAATTGTGGCACGGTTTCGATGTCCTCATAAACGGGGGTATAGATACCGCAATACTCAAAACTAGTGAACAAAAACTATACCATTGATAAGATCAGATAAACGCGCAGCCGATAAATACTTGTGCAGAACCTGGTTCTTACCAGTGGGGTACCCAGCTATAACCAAACTTGATACAGTTTTAAAGGTACAAAGGGCGTGCCAATTCGTGGCACGGTCCATACAAACTCAAGTCATTTCAAATCACCTAGAACACTTTATACTTTTGAGGTAGCAGAAAACGCCCAAAAGTATACTGAAATCAAGTAAAAAAGCGTGCCATAATTGGCACCGTGCCACAATTGGCACTTTACCTTAACTATAGCGACATCCATTGAAATAGAGACCTCATTTTCTGAAGCGCCAGCGATCAACAACTCAGCCACTGCAGAACACCGCAACCAAGTAACCAAGAAGAGTCTCCGATCCTCATAGCATATTAACGCCACTTCAGAACCGCAGAACCACACCGTACTTCCAGCGTCACCGCTCATCTTTCCAGAGGAAGCTCGACAACAGCGTGTTGTGTGTCGAAGATTCCTAAAAAAAAGTATCGCCCCCCTATCACTACGCTACAGGCTTTCATTTGCAGAATGAATATGTCCAATTTGCTCAACGCTGTTTCGCCGACGAACGAAAATCGTACATTTACGACACCTTCGGCTGCCGACATCTGTGACGCGCTCGTAGATATGCCCCATCTTCTCGATGATGCAATTGATAGTGAGGAACTACGCGAGATACCCGACGTCAACGAGGGTCCTAGGGCCCCCGGAGATCAACCTGATCGAGCACAATTCAGTCGATTGTTCGGGCGTTTTTCGGACTGTAAACAGACGTCCATGCGTCCACGAATTGATCGCCTTGGCTTAATCAAACGGTCAGCGAATTCTGACGCCACACGACTTCGCATTACATTGGTGGATTAACCGTGACCTGGTCAGAGCTGATCCGCTGCGAATACGAGAGCCACGCTATGATGAAGTCGAGGTGGTACGGCGTCGTCGACGCTCTACAAGACGTACAAGAGTGATTCCCTACAGTGCCCGACGAGATCCTGTGCGCTACGAGCGTGTCGAAATTAACCACCCTGCTGCACCGCCAGGTGCATTTCGCCCTGTTGATCAGTCTCTCATAGCCCTGGTAACAACACTTCCCCGGTGACAGGAGAGGAGACCACGTCAACACTAGATATTGTGGACTTCGACGACGTTGCAAACCCTCCACGATTTTGGGGGTATGCGCGTTGGAGCTGAAAACTAGGCGAACATTTTGTTAATTTTGAAAGCAGAGCAGAATTTATCATGGTTCTATTGCTGATAAGAAAATAAAATAAGACTGGAAAATTCAAGTTAAAAGGCGCCCAAACCTTTGTTGTTGTTATTCTTAATCCTCTTTTCGCTTTTTGCATCCGCGCCAAACGTACGAGCGGTACGACCTGGCGTTTGCGTACTTCTTTCCGCACAGGTTGCACACTTCATCAACGATCTTGTCCTCAGACTTACGCTTGGCAAGCAGGTTGTTTTCGACATCGGGGTTCTTGGAGCAGAATCGTCGGTGCTGACGCACAACATCGGACTCCGCGTACTTGGCACCGCAGTACTGGCACTCAAAATGAGGAGGCAGCACACTATTCACAACGTCGGGCTTCCAGGTCAGGCCACGGTACGACAAGTAGCAGTGAATCCTGTGGTTGATTGAGCTGTATGATACGCCGTTGTGGATTAAATCCCCTCGGAAAATGGCGCAAAATCCAACTGGAATGGCGATAATGCGGCCGCACGCTTCATCCTTGGTCGCAAAACACCCGTCGTAGACTCTCAGGCGAGTTCCTGGCTCCAGGGCTAAAATCATGCTTGCAGGGACGCAGGTTGGACCCTTCTTCTTAGCATTTTGGATAACATGCTCAGGGTAATCCTGATGAAATTCCTGTTCTTCGCCGTGAGGCTGCGAACGCATAAAGAAGTAAACAGAAGGGTTCCAAGCCGGCTCAAGGCACACAGTGATAGATTGTAGGGCCTGTTTCAACTCCGCGACAGCGGCTGACAACTGCACCACACGAGACTGCTCACGGAATTCGTCGTCATTTTTGCCACCAACCTCTCGAAAAACGGGGTCGTAGTCGCGGTTCACAGCTTCTGCTAGCAGCGTCGCTAGGGAAGAAGACGGAAGCCCCAGCTCGACTATCAAGTAGCCTGGAGCTGGGAGAACTTGCTTGAGCGGGGGCGCCATTTTTGAAGAATGCAACGGACCCGGAGGTCTGCAACGGACACGCTTCAAATTTTGATTTGGATTTTGTATGCAGACAATCGTGGTATCCACGATTTGCGCCATCTGGATTTAAGGTTCAGATCGTGCGTTAAAAATTGAGCTCTGTGCCCTTTTTCATGTAATGGCCCTCTGTAGAAATGGCCCTCTTTAGTTTCGCCCCGAACGTACACAATCCAGTAGAAAAGTACTGATCTGCCCCAGGGACAGAAGAAAAAATCGCCTACACACAACTCCGGTTATAGGAGAGGTGTTTGGTCACGCACCCCACGAGCACTCTTACAAATATTTTGCATGTATAGGAGGGAAACCTACTACTCAGCATATGTATTTCATTTCCGCCTACGTTTAGCAAATACATTAGTGTTATGTTAGCCTCTTAGAGTGCAAAACACACGTCCTCTTATAAAATATACGTTTGGTCATGAATATTAGTATGGGAACAGTTTAAGAGATGGCTCTTACATTCTTATAGCTTTATAGCCGATTTAACTTGATTTGACTATAGGAATTTTAGGGGCTCGCTGGCAGCGCTCTCTTACCCGATTTCTTCTTACATCCGGCGCTACTATAGCCGGAGTTGTCTGTACTGTCACAGTAATTACTAAGTGCGCATTACCGAACTTAACAAATCCTCTCTCTAGTAAACCACTAAGGTGTCTGTCTCTCTTTCTGTAAGTTTGTCCTGCACAGAGCGTCACGATGCCCTTTTTCATGTCCTGAACCCTCCATTACCGCCTTTGCCTTCCTTTCCGCATAGAGTTGAACACCATTACCTGATGCTTTCCTAACCTACTACAAAGCATCCCACTAGCTTTTTGACTGCGAAAGTAATGTATCGTACCTATTCGAATTATCGAACTTAAACGCGAACAACCTGCGACATTGACTGCGATCGGCAACGCGATCAGGCCAAGTTTCGCGCTTCCCATTGGACGAAAGGCAAACATTTCTGTAAGAGAACGAAACAAACGGATTGGCTGAAAACGGCACGACCTGCCCAGCTGCATTTTCGGAAATTACAAATAACGATGCAAAACCTGCCTTATGTACTACAAATCGGACACAATAGCCGGTGCTTTTTGCAATACAATAGTAGGCATTATTTGGTGCCCCCCCCGCAGTTCTGATTGGCTAAAACTTGGCCGACACATTTTTAACCAGACGCTGCTTGACGGTAACACGAGCTCGACGCACGCGGTTCCGACACTCACTTGCTGGTCGAGGTAGCTGCACGCACGCTTTGAGCGGGCTCCCACGGCACTAATGCATGTGTGCCTGGGGCGCTGGCGGTGCACGGTCCGTAAAGCTCTTTTGCTTACTATTAACACGGTATTGGCTAATATTGATCTATTTAGCGACATGCCACTCATTTAAAAACCGCATTTTAAATGGGGTGTACTTAAGTGAAGCTTACTTGGACACTGCTAACAACGATCAACAAGGCTGTGGGTAGATAATCAGTAACGGCGCTCTGTATGGCAAGCCGAGCTCTAGGTAAAACCATATCACCATACCCCGGTGATATTTTGAGTAAATATTAAAATTTATAGCGTATTTCACGCCAGTTGGCAAGGTGGGTGCGCAGTTAGTATCAGCTTGGTCGTGGTCCAGTTTGACATGCTGAGCAAGTACGACATCGTCCTCAATGGCACATCCCATGCGGCGGCGAGCTGCTAAAAAAAGCAGAACTTTGCGGGTCACACGCGCAGACATGCAGCATGATGTTGCAACGCGTGCACAACCGCGCCGCAAGCTATCTACTCTGCCACAAAAGCAGTCAGAGGCGATATCGACCGTCATCACGGTAAATAAACAAATAAATAATACCAGCGCTCATCACGATATTGGAGACAGCGAGTCTACTTCACTCCAGCACCCAGGCCACCAGAGCCGGTGATATCACATGTTCGTAAGAGGCACAACAAGGACTACCGCCGGTAGCGTATCATGCACAAATACATTTGCGACTTTGAGTTGATTAAATATTATCAGAGCAGTTGTTCCATCTGAAGGATATGTAGGTAGAACGTTATTTGGTGGCGCATGCGCGCGAGGCCGCACCTCGCTTGCATCGAGAAACTATAGTATAAGAAAGGGTTCGATACGTGCTCTTCGAGATCCGTTGTACCGCTACGACATAAGCACGCTCAGACGATCGGATAGATATAGACCATTGTACTCACACACGAACTACCGTTGCGACCGTATCCCTCGATTGGGTTGAATCCACAATTTAGCATGGGTCTCTAAGACTATAACCACCCCAGGTATGCGTTTGGGCGTGGTGGCCTTGCATGGAACATCCAAGGCGGACGATTTGTCCGCGCGAACTGATCTTCACTGTGCACAGATTACAGCTGAGGCGTATGCTCACTAATAGCTATGAGCGTGTGGAAGATGCTAAGCGTAAAAACGGAAACACTACTGAGGCTGGATAGGCACAGTACTTTAGAAGAGCACGCGCGTTGACGAGATGACGATAATAAGCTATCGTGGGAAGACACAAAATGCACTGAGCCCGGATGATGGAGCCTACACCCCGATGAGGTGGACTATGAACTGAATAGCAGCTTCGTATAATGTAGAATTAAACCACCGATGTTATAATCATGATGGTAATTACAAACCGTATCCCAGTGCACTAAATGAGTGCATACAGTAAGACGAGCATGTAGCGAGTACGCTACGACGTCCCAACCCGCAGTGCTCATTCGTATTGGAGGTACAGCACCCTGGTTGTACAACTTTAAAGTATAAAGAGCGATCCAAAATAGTTCAGGAACTGTTGGGAGCAATTAAAACATAAAGAGCGATCCGAAAGAGTTACGGGGCTGTCGCGGAGCAATGCGGGTGGCTGCGGAACGCGCATTGCAGCGAACACTTTAGCGCATGTGTTTACTATGACTCGCAAATTGCCATAATAGTGTACATGCTACGATCAGCACTGTGGTGCTGCGCAGTGGCCGCTACATAAACACCAGCGGAAAGCTGCACTTTGATCAGCTAAATACGCTGAGTTGGGATACATAATAGTATTGGGTTTTGCGATGGGTAACGCGATGTAGCAGCAGCACTAAATCTACCAAAAGCAAGTAAGTAGTGTGAGCATTAATTTTCTGGCGGCGCTTGATAATGCAGTAGATTTAGGTACGATTAACACGTTATCTTTTCTAAAAAGTCCAAATTCGTGTAGAATTACTAATTTAAACTGAAACAATATAGCCCTCCGCAGCGCAGCGGAGGCGGGCCTGCCCGTATTAGTGGGACCAACCATGCCTACAGCTTCCGCGCCCAGAGCGCTAGTAAAGCAATGTATTAGCTAAATAAATCCCGGAGTTACGAGTTGATCTACGTCTTCCTCTTGTAGACTGATAGACCCAGCTAAAATCAACCGATTCTCGCTCAAAAGTCATTTTCAAGCTATCTGGAATGTTTCATGTTGCCTCCCAGGTCAGTTAGCGCCAGCCAGAAATCGTATACTTAAGTAGTCGAAGGTAGACGTTATGACCGCCAAGATGGTTATGACGATGTGAAGGCCCAGGTCGAGCGTGTTGCGCACGTGCGGGGGCGAGATCCCTTTAATGCCTGCAACACCGTCATGGCAAACTTATGTAGACCCATTTGGTCCACCAAATCCACGCCAATCCAATTGCACCAAGCAGAATCGCCGACTCGACGCGGGATCGAGTGAACTGAGCCACAGGACTCAGACAAACCTGCAGTTAAAGAACGTCGGGGTTTCGTTTGTCCAGTCAAAACATGACAACGACGTTGCAGACCACGCTGCACCGCTTGCCGCACTCTCGAAACTGCCCCGATCGCCCCGTCCCCCACTTTCAATTTGGACAAACGTCAAGTTAGCATCTAGCACCTAATACTCTTAACGTGTAGCGAGCAAACATGGCGGGGAACTACGTCGAAGCCGCTGTCTCTCACGGCCTTCGACGGGGCCAACAAGGCCGCCGCGTACCTCATGAAGCCTAAGGCCATTCTGTACACCACTGTGCTTCTGTTGTGAATGCATCCGTTCTAGAGCGGTTTACCGCTGTACAACGACACGGATGAGTGCAAGCCACTCGACGCTCGAGCGGACGTTCGCTGTGAACGCCTGAATCTTCGGCGCCATGGTAGGTTCGCTATGCTGCGGCCATTTCAGCGTCATGAATTCGGTACAAAATACCGAATCTGTACCAAACGAATGACATATGTTTTGAAATGTCATATTCAGAAATCCAAATATTGGGGGACCCGGACCCAATGGCCCGGGGGATTCGCAGTCCTCAGAGAGCGTACGGACGACAAACTAGAGCTTTGCGTAAGCTATGATATCGCTCTTGGTGAGTTTGCGGCCCAGACTCACCCCTTGTTGAGCGGGTGTCCATCATCTTGCTGGAACACTTCTTGCTGGCGAAGAACACAACAATGCCAAAAATTGTGAGTACTTATTTTGTCTGGAAGCATGATTATATCGATAGAATTCTTAATAAAATTTACCTATTCGACCGTAGCAATTAGAGCTGTTTCGGGCACTGCACGAAAGTTGGGCCATGGCCATGGCATAATAAAAAGAAGATTGTCGTTGTAGTGCGTTTTGAAGGGACGTTCATTCTTCACATGTCAAACACGCCAATATCAACGCACGTGCCGCGGGGCGAGCTTTAGCTTCGGGACTCCGCGATAAAGGCGCACAATGTAGCTGTGGATGTCTTGATGCTTGTATTGCTAGCACAACAAACAATTTCCTCTTAGCTTTTGGTTGGGGCTAGTTTCGTAATAAACAAGGTCAGCAATCGGCATTAAAGTCCATCACCCTGCACTAAAGTGCATTAAAGTAATGCACTTTCGGGTAATGCACTAAACAGCTCTAGTTGATAGCATTGTGCGTTTGGCTGATAAACCTTATCTGTCCTCTGGGAATGGAGCAGGCCCCAGATCTAGGTCACAGTCGAAAAGAGAGTTGTTAGGATATTACCAATGGTAATAGGGTCGCCGTCGCTGTCGTATACTGGGCTGATGCGCCTACCTTGCTTCGGCGTTCCGCCGCGTGCCGCCGTCTACCTGCTCAGAGCTTCGGGTATTGGGCGCTTGACTAGTTGGGCGAAACTGGGCAGTTTGGGAAATGGCTGTCTTACAACAATTTCATCTTAGCTCTCTGGGTTTGAATGTGAAATTTCACATTTGGCATTCGGTATTGGTTCGGTAAGCGAGTTACCGAAAGTGCACCGAACATTCAGACACTCTCAACGTACACTGTACGCTATCAATGATACTTACATGTATAATATGGACAGAGACTACATGTATTATAAACAATCCTCTCGGCTGTGATAGCTTCGTGAACCACAAAATTAGTACTATCTAGAATCATTACAATCAAGAGTGTACCAGTCCCAACGGTACAGGTGCATTTTGAGGTTGACTTCTGTCGCGTTGAGTACAAGCAGGACGACGAGAACAGGTGTGACGTAGTTAGCGAGGAAGCACTCTGAAGACAATCACGATGAAGCGGCTTATGCTGCGCCCACCCCAGCCAATTTGACTTTGGAAGAGCTGAAGGAGAGCCTGGTGTGGATGGCGCAGCTTTTTAGTCGGCTCTGATGCAATGGGGGTGCCTGCCCTCCAGAACGGTAAACGGGCTGCATTCAATGCATCGAGTGTTTAGAGAGGAGTTAGGACGGAACCAGGGTCGCAAACAACAATAGTCGACTGAACTTCTTCGGCCGTCCTTTATCAAACTGTTCAATGCCATAGTTAAGCACATTTGCTTAGTGATAATTCAGTTTTTCATATCACAAACTACTAACGAGAGGATATAGGTATATTTGACTTGAGTTTGTAAACTACCGGTCATTGGGAACCCACCTTATATCCCTGTGTGGAGTGAATCACTGTTCAGGATATCACGGTGAAGAGGATTGCCCGTAGTTCAAACTGGGGGACGGATATCATGAACAGCATATCTTCAAAGTCGGAAGAGTCGACAGGAAACTGTCCCCTAGCTACACCCCTAAAAACCCTTTCCTGTGCGTGTTAACCCTATAGGGCCGAGCGGGATCTGACCATGCTTGGTCCTTGGTTTAAGCTCCGTGGGCGGAGCACGCGGAGCTTAAACCACAGGCATTTTTTCCGCTAGTTGGCATTCACCCCCTCCGGGCGATTCGTAGGAAATGGTGCAATCAATAGCCCCATACGAATTGCCAGTAATTTCAGTTTTCACTCTCTGGTGCGAGCCGAACCGTCTTGGTTTGAGTGACCTCATCTTAGAACCGCAAGTTGCCGGTAGCAAAAACTGCAGGAGGATCCCGCCCTACACAATCGGTATGTTCGTTGACGCTCACTGTATGTTCGATATTGTGCACAAAATGACTCTTAAACGGATTTTGCAGGACATACGCAGGGCTCGAAATTGTTCATATTTTATCCAATCAGTTGGACCATTTTGGTGAGTTTTGTCCAATTACATGCACAATGCACTAAGGCGCCTATGTCGCTGTCCTCGCATGAGGTGCTTGCTCGTGAAGTTCATGATAAACAACATCATGGTCAGCAAGCTCAGCGGTTGAAACGGGACGTCTGATCCCCTGCTGTCTCTGAGCGTGTTTCATTCTACTGCCTACTGCAATAATGGCAGATGCTGATCAGCAACTACACGGAGGGCTCTACAAGTATCGAGACGAATACAATACACATGAGGGTTCAACACAAAACTCAGAGCATATAAATGCCTCCCACATGATGGCTGTAGCGGTGAGGATTGTACTTTCGCAACTACTTGTTCAGTAAAATCCAATTTGGTCACAAACCATTCGTATTAAAATGAAAGAACTTGTGACATGGAAAGAAAGTAATGGCATTCGCGGTTAAATTCTTGTAATAGTGCCTAGGCTAATACTGATGCTGCTAATCTTCGGTACAGTTTGGCCTGCTCGTGGTAAGTTCCTTGTTGCAGCGTAAGTAGTATAAGTTATTCACCCATAATGTACCGAGCTACACTGAGGCGCTTCTCGCTGTTTTTTATGAGTATTTCCTCTGCAAACTCCGAAGATTGGAACTCAAGTTCGCTGTCAAAGCTCAATCTGTCAGTCGGGCCTGATGTCGATCCAATGGATGGCAAAGGGCCAAAGGTTTTTTTTTATGTCGATAGGACTTTCCTCCTCATACTACAGTGAAGTAGTACGTGATGATAAGAAACTTACTGTGGAATTGGACTCATGTCGCTCAAGTCGCTCTATCTACTCTTACTAACATCGTTGTGTCACACAGCAGCAAGAACTTAGATGTCCTCTGGAACGCTAAAGCTGTTATCATTTAACAACGAGAAGCGCCTCTTTAGCGCATTCTAATAGAGGGCTCGTCACGCTTTCTGGTTATTGCAAATGTGAGGTGGCGATGGTTCAGACGTCGAATCACCGGTAGGGGTCATACTTATGCGGTTCCCGAGCTCGGGCAAACAAGTGTTATTGTGCTTTGTTAGTTCGACGAGACTGCCGGCCATGTGTGTGCTTACAAATCTACCAGTACAGGACATGCTGTCCTGCAAAATCACAAAAAATGTGTTTGTTGCAATTATACTGGGTGTTTGTATACCTTCAATATTTCGACTTGGAAAATTCAGGACTTCCGGTCCTGCGCTAAGGATTACACACCACCTAGATGTCCTGCAAAATCTGGAGAATGTACAGCACGTACATATAGTGGAAGCAGTGTACGTGTGAGCTTACCCATCGAGATGCCAACGGCACCATCAAATTGCCAAATCGCTTGGATAACATTAAATGTTAATTTTACGTGTCATAAGGGCCGTTTTGTCATAAGGGCAGCCGATATTATATTGGCTGGTGATACAGCCCATAATTTCTATTAGGGTTAGGTAGTTAAAATCGGGGGCAATTGCCCATGATTCCCCGTCCATGTTTCACATAAAAGGCTCACAATAAATTACTAAGGACGGTAATTTATGGGAGTCACACTATGGCCGACGGTAATAAAAACACATAAATAACCGTTCTCCGATAAATGTCCAAACATTGATGACAAGGATACTTCTAAAAACACCTCCCCTATCCCCATTTCCTCCACCCCATAAGGCTTCTGAACATTTCATTTCGAAATCCCCCCTCCACCTCCAAACAATCCTTCCCGCCCCCAATGAATTGTCACTGATTGCTGCCATGTCAAGCGGAGCTCCGTCTGGCTCAGAGATCGGAGCCGGAGGGAGATCTGGCGTATCAAGGACCCAGACGTCATAGACTTTGTCGACGAGCTGCAAGCTGCAGACGTCAAGAAAAAGTTGATCATGGAGTGTTTGAGGCGACATACAGGTACAGCTGAATTGTGTTTGAGGGAGATTTCGCTAGGTGGTGCTAACGTTTGCGTATTCTAGAGATCCAAGTAACACTACGTGTTGTGCACAAACTCGCTGCAAAGTTGAATGAAGCGCGGCGTGGAGTGACGACTATTGAATCTCGGTTGGAATTGAACCTGATGGGATTTTATTCTCAGACAGGAAACACAGCAAGTATCTACGTGGACGACGAGAAGCTGGCGCAGACAATCACGTTTCAGATGCATACAATATGCGCTGGCTTTTTTTAAGCATTCCCCGAGGTGCTAATCCACGCACAACACCAACAACGCCCGATATAAGCCCTTTAGGATTCACGACGTCTTTGGCCATGTAAGTTTTGTTCTGTTTGTACCTCGTTCTGTTGGTGTGTGCCTCTTTGTGAGCTTTGTGCTGTTATGTGCCTCGATGTGCCTTGTGTGTTGTTATGTGCCTCTTTGTGACTTTTGAGCTGGTGTGTGCTTCTTTGTGACTGTCTGGTTTTGATTTGTGTAGGGCCAAAATGTCCAACACTCGTTGATAAAAAAAATGGAAGTTCTGTCGGTGCCCGACGAGTACGCCGATCAGACAAAGATAAAGCGACAAACGCAATCAAGAGAATCATCTCGCCTATGTCGTGCCCATCAGCATTTTCAACTATCACCAACGAGGCGCTGATGTTGTTTCGAGAAGAACATTGAATTAATGACAACTGTTTCATGCATGCGATGATGCATACGCGGGAGAAGCAGCAGGGGTGGGTTGGGATCACTTCACCAACCTTTAGAGGAACCGGATTTGAACAAAGCCAGCACGTAATTATCGGGAAAATTCAACCTATGGATGGGAATCATTGGTTGTGGTGCAGTATTTGACATGCAGTCGTCACCTCCCACGATATCGCTGCTTGGTCCTCAACAAAACCAAAAATAACTAGAAGTATGACAGGCATTCAGAAGAAACCGTTTCCAGAACAAGATGAACATTATCCCGCAGAAGGCCTTAAAATAACAAACGGATGCAGTAAGTTGTGGTCCACTCGTGAAACACTCCTTTTAGTGTGCGGTGCGCGGTATTTCGCTACCTACCACTCTTCCAAACTCGCTTCTACGATACATCTGACTGAGGTACTTACTAAACGCTCTACATGTTTGGCTCACTCAGCAAGTAATTGGTAAATGGAATCAACAACTGAAAAGATTACGCCGTTCTTTGATAAGTTTGGATAGTGCTAGAGGCAGAGCCGTTGCTAGTTCAAATTAGCAGAACCGTATATAAATTGTGGGTGCCGTGACTGAAGGATCTATCTAGTATGAAGGCAACAGGCTAGTGCTAATCTTTTCGCCCTTAAAGCACAGTGTACATTCGAGCTACGTACACCATCGACGGGAATCGTGTTTGCGCAACACATAATGGATCTCTACAAACGGTGAAATTTATGAAATCTATTCACGTAATTTATTTTGTCAGTGTGCATTTGTGCCTTTGTACAGATCGCGCTAAACGGGGGTGCCCGTCGGTGACGATAATACGCGGTTAAGTACGAAAGCACACTCCCATAGTGTGCCTTTAACATCATTCATAATTTATTGCGACCAAGTTTCTGGTATGCCGCCACATGGGCAAAACATGTTGTCAGTAGGACATGAAAGTTTCAGAGTGATCGAGATCCGGCGCTGTCGGCAGGAGTGTTTACGGTCATAATGAATGAGCCGAGACTTCCTTTTGTCATGTACCCATCACACACGAGCTATGAACCCTGGGAACACATGGGAAATCTATGAAACATGGACATACGAACGTGCAAAACATGTATTGACCGTGTTAGTTATGCAGCTTACTCGGCTTACGTCTCCTTCACCCCGCTTGTGTCTTTGCTGCCGTCGTTGAAGTCCACGATTGTCTGCAAAATATCCCACCGACGACGTAGCAAACCGGCCGGTGTGTAGTCGCTGTCTTCCTCCTTCAAAAAATGACGCCAGAAGTGCTAGCAGATGAACAGCTCACATCCTTCTGGAGGGGGCTGTGCGTGGACGTAACATGGTACCATCGTGGAAGCACCCTCTTGATAATCTCCTCAGCTAACTCGGCGAGCAAAATGCAGCTCGCTCTTTTGTCGAGGCTATCGTAGCAGAAGACAGTGCTCATTAAGCGGTTCAGCAGGAGGCACACCCAATGGTTGACGTTAACATTGAGTGGCATAAACACCAGATCTATAGAGGCTGCAGCTAACGCGCCGATAAATCTAGGTGGTAGCCGCTTGCCTTTGCCAGCTACAGGTGAAGTCATAAGCGGCAAGAAGACTTGGGCGTTGCTCTTGTATTTACCGGCGATAGTTTTTCCAGTGATCAAATTGTCGTGGTACCAACATTTACCGTGCGCACAATGGACGTTGGGGCCAGTTCAGTTCAAAGCTGTCAGTAAAATCTGGTAAGCGCTCGTACGGCCAGGAAGCCAGTAACCGCGCCGCTAAGACAGATGCGGCAGTATCTTTGAGCTTCTCGGCGACCTTTACCATCGGTCACGAGTAGCATAATATGCCGTCGTTGCATGTTTCAACCAAAATCCACACATACTGCATCTCCATTATTTGTTTGTGCGTAAAATCACCCAACCTGTCCACGGTGAGGACCTAGCACGGTGCACTCGCGTCTACTTGTGAGCTAAGGTCCATAGCTTCATCAAACGAAATTGTGCGCTCAATAATCGCCAGTCTCTCTTCAACGATAGTCCCAGAAAGTCGGTACGTCACGACATTTGACGCAGGCACACGTTTCTCCACTGACATCATCTTCTTTTGCGAGTTCTATGACGGACTTCGAATGTGTTCAGGTACGAAGACAGTTGAATTAGTGGAGGCAGCAGACTGTTAAGTATGTCTTCCACGTTCACGATATCGCTGCCTCTCAAAGCGTTGCGCCGTTTTGTACCTTTGTTGTACTTCTTTCACTCCTTACTGAACTACGCATTATCGACAGCGCCGTCTTTCGATGGCCGAGCCACACGTCTTCTCGGGTTAAACGGTTTGACTTGTGTCTTGGTTTCCTTCTTTGCTCCCCTTTGGTATGCTCGTTTCGTCATTCTTCGAACTAACGTGCACTCGATCGTCCTTTTTCTATTCGGCTTCGCCTGCAGCAGAAGTCTGCGTTGGTTGCACGTTGTCACCACTAGTAACCTCATTTGGTGCGGGTACATTCATCGACAGGTTCTCTTGTCGTAGGTTTCCCCACCACGCCTTCAAGTTCTCAAGCGCTGATCGAAAGTTTTCTTGGCAGGTCGGTCAGCTCTGAGGTAACACGTTCTGAGCACTCTTGTATATATCATGCTCTGTAATTTGCTTCTTTCGTATGGCTTCGTCGTATTCCGTACCAATACGCAGTAAAACGTATACAGAGGCGAGTTCTTCCTCCAAAGTCCCCACACGCAACCGTCTATCATACTCCAAAACCGTAAAACATGGACAAACATGGAAGACCAAAACTCACTTTACCTGTCTGGGATCAATGAGTACGGGCTTGACAGTATATCAGCAACATGCTTGCGGTACATCATCGCACGCTTGAACGGCAGCTTCATGGTCGTCGAAAACTCACACGTGCACAGCCAAGTGAACTTATCCTTATCGACGCGGTGCCTTCGACCGTCGCGTACGAAGTAGGCCAATTCTTCTCTTCGTCATCGACTGTTTATCTAGTCAATCTGCTCGCTTCGATTGCGAACTTGTACTCTGACAAGAAGATCGCTGCCAGTCACTCACTAGTCAAACCCACAAGCTCATTCATTTCGTCTCCATAATTGATGTTTCGTTGCACCTTTGGCATGATAACGCGAGTTATGTACCCATCCTTTTTCCGGCGAATCACCATCTCAAGACACTGCTTCATCGACTTCGAGCTGTTTAGCGAATCACCACCTGAAGACACTGCTTCATCGACTTCGAGCTGTTTAGCGAATCACCACCTGAAGACACTGCTTCATCGACTTCGAGTTGTTTAGATCTACATTCAGCTTCCCGAAAAAAGTCCTCCAAACGGTTGTTTTGTGTTGTTTCTCAGGTGAGGCAGACCCATCCGGAAAAACGTGACCGACATATCTTTCGACGCGATCCAGTTCGCATTCAAGTAGGCCCACAAAGCCATACGCTCGACACGACACGCTAGTAGTTTAACTTCACCCGCGTGTTGTTGAAGATCCTTTTCCGACCGCGAGTACTCCATGTTCGCTACGCAGTGATCCATCTGCTTCAGAACATCGCTGTTGTAAGGTCCACATTTCTTGTCGTCTCTGACCGCCGTGCGTATCCACTTTATGACGTGGAAGTGGCACAATAGGGTGCGGACGCTGGGGAACATCTAAGGACCTCAATCTCGTCGAGGTCTATGTCGACCACGATCACCTTGGTGCTCTCCCAGTTGTTCACAGACTGAAACCGTTCCACAATCTTTACCAAATGCCAGTCAGCGTTGCGCTCGATAACTGAGTGCTGAATGGCTTGGCCGTTCCCGAGCTAATCCATGATCATGAGGGTACACAACAGATAGTTGTACCTAGTTTGTAAACATAGTCAAGCATGGAAAACATGTCAAAAATATCTAAAACATGATGCGCACCTGTTGGTCTTGTGTGTACAGTATTTTTCCGGAAATCCCTTATACAGTGTGCGCATGTGTTCTGTACTGATTGAAACCATAGCCGTTTTATCGTTGGCGCTTTCGTCGACGGAAGAAACGTTTCCAGGAGCACCCTGATCAAAATTGACCAGAAACTTCGCGACATGATCTTCGTCACTCAACGGTCAACCTAAATCAAACGCATACGTGCACATGTATTAGACTTGTTCTTCGAATAACTCATACCAATCCTCGCAAAGTTTTACCCACCAGAACTCTTGATCTTATCAATGAGATTGTAGACATCTCGCAGCTGTATGTACTGCGGTGAGCTCTCGCGTATGTAGTCGTAGATCTTACTGGCCTTACTCCCACTGCGCTCATAATTCGCACGTCCTTCGGAATCTGACGAACGGACGAATACTTCAGATAAACCTCTTCGGATACATGGTGGAAATGCTCGTAGTACGCTTGTTTGAATTCGCCATTGTCCACTGGGTCAAAGTACGGCTCAAGCTCTGAACCGCATTGTGCACCCAATACCATCCACGCTGTACAGCGGTCGCAACCCTTTGGAACGGACTCGCGTTCTCCAGACGTGCGTACAGATGTATACACACTGATATGGATCAAATTGTTTTGGGATGAGTGGTAACTCGGGCGGGGATTTGGCTGCGTGTATCCTCATCTTTGTAATCGTGAGGTTTCTCAGCTGAACATTCTCCGGCTCGCTGATTGCCAGCACTGCCAGACTTTGGCGTTGGTACTTGTTGAGGTAACGGTCGAATTTTCCCCACGTCTAGGGGTACGTATTTAACGGCGGAACGTAGTACCGTTCGTCATCGCAATCCTCTGGTGCACGTTTACGACTACAACGAGATGCATCAAAAGTGTACTCGCTGCTCTCTTCGTCACTGTCACTGTCGCCATCGCCATCACTGACACTATTCCGTGTATTCACATATCCTGAAGATGTTGCCTCCTTGTTGTTCCCATTCGCAACACCCGCTTCCTTACCACCATCAACGTGCACCTGATTATCGTTTGGCTCCTCATCGCTATTTACATTGATCTCTTGAATGTTCTGGGCGGGTGGTATTCCTTCGTAAGCGCTTGCCCCGGTTTCAAGTTCCTCGGCAGCACTCGCTGTGTTGCGGACGCTGGATTCGTCGTTGCTGCTGCTACTACTTGCAGACAGCTGCAGCTGTGTTAGTATATGCGCAGTTTTTTTTTCTGTGCGGGACATAGTCTGCCCAATACAATGAGTCATATCGAATACATGAAAAAAAACATGGTAGGAACATGTTGCAAACATGGGCACATAGTTAGCACAGCAACTGTAGTCGGCCTACTTGGCTCACTACTACGACGACTTACGTGAGCGCACGTGTAGAAGGAAGCGTCGACGATTTAAGGCTTTGACACTTAAGTTGGTAGAGGTAGAGATGGTCTAGCGGTTTCTCGATCAAGATGAGAACTGTTGATTGATTTCCGTTAGACTTGGTCTTCCTTCCTAAACCGATGCCGTAAATGTAATGGAACTGCCAACCACTCGATTGGCAGTCCCATAAGTAGAAAGGTGCCACTTTCTATCAATCGGGGTTAATGCAAGTAGGCATTTGTCCACTGAGATGTATTTGGTGTGATGAACACCAAAGAAGGGAGGCTGTGCTCAACAGCGATGTCACGACGGCCTCTCCCGACACCGCTGCGAGGCGGTGGAGAGCCTCCCACTCGATGCGCGTGAGAGAGGGAAGGTCTCGTGCTCCAGGGTCATTCTCGAAGGGCCGGATGTCAGGACTTGGCTCATATCTTGGTCTTGGTCGTTGGAAGGACTACAAAGTGCTACCATGTATAACGGGTCAGGTATTTACCGTTACTAGCTTACACGTAGCGTTGAGGAAGCTCGCAATAATAAAACCAAGTTTAAGTCCAAGGCAAATTTAACTCTGTTTTTTGTTTAGGGCCAGGGCGGCTACCCCTGGCCTCATGAGAACCACTCAAATGCAGGTCAGCACCTGATTGGTGGATAATGGACCTGACTTTCCATTATCAACCAATCAGGGTGTGACACTTCAACTCCCGCTAGCCGGGTGTTGACATACCTACTTTTGTAATATGAACCTACCTACTTATGTAAATGGAGGGGCCCATTACACCAGTGGAAAGACGATCTTCAAGAAGGTGAGGGCTCGTTTACATCCACTCGCGGTGATCGCTACGTGGGCCAATGGCACCGTGGGTGTCGGCAAGGCGCAGGTGTGCTCACTATTGGAAGTTCTGGTGTCATCAAAGAAGGTCAATGGTATCGCGATAAGCCCGTGGATGGCGAGTGGACCATCACATTCCCAGACGGTAGCAAGTTTACTGGCGAGTGTGTTGGTGGTCGTCCTCACGGACGTGGACTCTGTAAGTACGCGGGGGGTGAACTCTACGACGGTATGTGGGTGCATGGCAAGCGCCATGGTGCAGGGTCGGGATTCTTCGCCAACGGTGAGAGCTTTGTGGGTCAGTGGGAGAACAATCACGTAGCATTGAATGGCCAGGGCAAGTTGACTCTGGCGGACGGAACAGTTCACGTGTACGACAATTGAAAGAACATATTCTGAAATTGGTATCATTGAGCTTGTGCAACCCGTGCAGACACTGCCTTTGTCATCGTTTCAGCTATCTATTTTCTACATAGTAGATACGTGCATTCGTCAACCTCACCGCCTGCCCTACGAGTTTCGTGCTATCATAAATTATCAAGGCTTCAGAATCCGTACGATACAAAGTCGAAACCCACTGAATCATTGACCATAAGCACGTCGAAGCGAACGAAACTGAAAGCTCGGTCGCCAGTGTCAACTGCGGTGCAGGTGATCGGACAAACCACTATCTCAGTTAACTTGAACGCAGTTGATGAATGCACGGGGCACCGCCCCCCTATTTGGCCTAGCTCCGGCCCTGAGCAGGATGGGTGTCATGGCGCTCAAATCCTGAAAGTGAAACATGCCGAGAGGCTTCAAACCTCTAGCTATGTCAAAACTAAGCCGTTCGGGGCGTGTAGACCTCTTTAGATGCTCTAGCCAGATAGAACCTGCCCGGGCATTAAACAAATGGGCGTTGGGCACGGTCTAGAGAATTTAAACGACCGTTTGGCTGGATTTCGTGGCTTTGATTTCACCCTCCTCCGTTCCCCTAAATTTAACTCATTTAAAGCATGTCCAGCTCAGAGGCTAACTTTGGTATAAATTCGGTCGAAATGTAAAATTTAGACCAAAAGTGGGCTCTATTTTCGGTAGCAGCAGACAACTCCCAATTTTGCAGCACAACCGATGTACCTTGTGCCATGTCCTTGTACCATACCTCACAATAGTGACACTTGAGTACCGTAAAACTCGAGTTGTATCCGACAGACACTTAAATCCGACAGTCAATTTAGCCAATCAAACTCAAGAAGGAAAACGTATGATGGTAGGTTCAACATAAATATTAATTCCAGTAACATCTAAGTAATCTGGGAATACACCATGGTATCAAGCGATTTAACCCGCTGGTATGCTTCAAAAGGTGGCCTACACCTCTTATAGGACGTTGTAATTGCCAAGGGTAAGAAACCCGCGCAAAATTTCACACTTTATACACATTTTAGCGACTTCATACCTATCTCTATTTCGTAGGCTAATTTGTCGGTTTTATGCATCCCTTTCCCGTGCACATTTTTTTCACAGTTTCTGCCACGCAGATGACATGAATATTGCTGTCGGATACAACTCGAGTTTTACGGTACGTCATTACTTTCTCGCTCTTGCTGGCATGCCGTCGTCACGCCCGCTGTACGTGCGCGTACTGGATCACGTGCTGCGCCGCAGCTTCGGGCACCCGCTGAGCGTGCAGCTGCTGGCGCTGAGCTCACTCGTGCTGCTGCTGTGCTTCCTGCTGTTCTCGCTGGCGCCGTGGCTCGACGACGATGCGCATCGCTATTTGAGGCAATTCCTGCCCTCATTTAACGCCCAATTCGACTCATTCGCCGTAGACCACCTCGTGGTGTTTGTAGCCATCTCGCCGCCGTTGACATGGCTACTTCTGGTTCATGTCGCGTACTCGCAAGTTGCCTCTCGAGTTGAAGTTGCCCTGCTACTCTTACGCGTCGCCAGTTGCCTCACCGTCACCTTTGCTCTCACTGTGTTGTTGACTGAGTTTTTATCCAGACGAGCAATGTTGGCTCTAGTGACATTGGCTTATGCCTCATTAGGGTTGCTCTACTCATGGAGTGTACCCATTTGGACATGGTACCAAGAAGAGATGCGTGCCAGGGGATTGGTGGGCTTCTTGCCTGAATCCATGCAGGAACTATTACTACAAACTTCACTACTGGAGTGGCTGACAGATACGAGTTTTTCAGACAAAATAGCGCCGTTCTTGCCATTTTTACTACCACTGACGAGAGCGGAACAAATGAGGTTGATGGAGCAGATGCCACCCGAGTCTCAAGTGATGATGACCAAACCGGGACTGTTGCCATTGTTGCCGGATTCAGTACAAATGGTTTTACTGCCCGCGGAGGATAGTGATAGTGATCATGAAGAGAAAGAGGAAGAGGAGAGCGAAACAAGTAAAGGGACGTTGATGATGCAGGAGACGGAAGAGATCAGCGAGATCAGGATGAAGCAGAGGAAGCTGTTGACACTGAAGTCGACAAGTTCAGGGTTTGATTTCCATCGACCGGATGTGGTGGGCACTGTACGCACCCCACCGTCGCAAGAGAAGGTGCTGAATGAGATTGTTGGGTCAAGGATGTGGAGTGGATGTAAAGAGCTGGTGAGAATGCCGAGCTCCAAGACTCTAAACCGAACAGCGGCGATGTCGAGTGCACTGTTGGTGATGCAGCTGTATGCGTCGAGAGGAAGTCGAAGGGTTTTCCTGACGCTGGTGCAGTTTGTAGCAGCGTCAGCGTTGAGTTCCGTGGCGTGCTGTGCGATTTTCCTGCGCTTTGTGCAACTGCTGGATCTGAAGTGGACCCCAGGTCGCACAGTACCACTTCTACGCTATGCGAAGCAATATTTGTTGCGGAATGAGAATACCGGAACGCCGCAGCTTTCTGATCAACCTGCAAGTGAACGTTCTGTGACGCTGCGCACGGCGGCGTCTTCGGTGTCCGTAGTGATGGCTGCTTTGTATGTACTCCGGAAATTCCGTCGCTAGGGATGACCTAGCATGGACAAAGTGAAATGACGAAAAGTTTTTTGCTGACAATGCCGAACGAACGGCTGCTGGTTAGCCTGTGTGGCGTATTTTAAAATCAAGACTGCTACTGAGGTTTTCAATTTGCTGCACTTACGAACGTAACGCTGTCCTGGTTAAGTGATCATGTGAAGGACAACAGCAAAAATAAAGCTGCAGTGTTTACAAGGCCCACAGAAAACTTGGGAAGAATCAATGGTTGGCGCACGTTGCGATCCACACATAGCTTTTGTACACCTGAAACTTGCCGTGAGGAACGGAGCACATTTCGAGAACGGTTTTCCAATTTGAGGTTTTGATCTAGCGGATATGGTTTACTCTTGTTTAAATCACACTGTATTTGACGTGTACATGTACTGCACGAGAAGAGCTTCATTGTCCTTGTTGATATGTTGCCTACGGGTACTTGAGTGGGCCTTTACCATAGAAGTCGTCGTAGCCCTGGAAGAGATCCCAGTTCTTGTGACTGTACACCCGGCGCCCAATGTTCGCCAATCCAAGTCTCTGACGCATCTCCTCAGGCGTTCTACCCAGAAAATACCAGACCCGGTACTTCAGTTTCCAGATAGGCTTCACATGCACAGCCCTCTCTTCGTTGGTGTCTTCCACGGCTGATGCGCTGATATTTTTCTTCACTCTTGAAAAACCTCTCCCCAGCACGAAGGTGACGCGCTGCGATGCCGGATACCGTGGAAATGTCGTCTTGATTCGGGCCCATTAACACTGAAAAAACGCTCTTGCTTTCGAGAAGGATGGCCGTAAAGAATAAAATTACGTGAAGCAGACGCATATTTGCAGAGTCTGGAGCGCGAGTTCTTGGCACCGATGAGAAATATCATGTAACATCAGGCTGACCAAATCGCCTTCACCCGTTGATTTTTAGTTCACCGCGTAATCGAATACTTTCGTCAACTGGGTGCGAGTTCTGTTCGCCTTCTTATCGCTCCTAGGGACATGCCCTCCAAGCCAATCACCGTTATCGTATAGAGCTGCAGGACATTTAGTCGA
>JACBOY010000255.1:0-32812 GCA_014706135.1 Phytophthora tubulina
CTATTTTGATGGGAAAAATCAATAACCAGAAAAATGAATCATCGCCATTCCAAGTCTGACCACTAACAAGGTGCTATTACCCAAACGCTTTTGGTAGGACTCACATTCTGTACGTTATATTCAATTAGGCCATCAATATCACTTCATTGAGTATAAGCGAGAGAGAAGAGAGAGCATATCTTCACGCGGGTATTTCTTTATCATCATAAGCTCTCATCATTCATGTCGGCATAGAATACCCACACGTCAATTCCCGAGGTCAATCATATACGGTCCGCGCCACTCACATCCGAATAATCCTGGAGGACAGTGAATGACGGTGTCATGGCAGAACACGAACTACGATTAGGGTAATGGAAGCGGTATGAATTGAGTATTCGCTTTCGCGAAGGGTTCTATTCTATCCTATATAAATTTTATTACTTCATATTATGAAGTGCTTGTAATACAAGGGCTGACTCTTCAGCTCTAATACAACTTAATGAGGTAGTTAAGTTGAAGATGTGAGAGCAATGTGAGATAATGTACTTGACCATTCCAGCTTCCACTGACTTATTTGGCTATTACTGCACTTTTATGGCTGCTATGAATGCTGCTTAGCCTTCCACAGATTAAATTCAGTGATTTCCGCCACGGGACGTAGGGTGGCAATCGTACCATTTCAATAAGGCGCAAAATTTCGTTCACCGTCGCCTCACTCGGCTGAAAGTTCTCTAGATATCGTCGCGTTATTTTTCGGTCAGAGTTAGCCCGGCTAAGCTTGTCGCTCTGGATAAAGCAACGTAGAATGTTTGCTTTGGGTCCCTTTTCGTCTGTCTAGTGGAGTTACCACAACTTTATCGTGACAGGTTTGCCCTTGTAATTTTTCCGTCGTGCATGCAAACGCAGGCACCACAGCAAATTGATCCACTGTGACTAACGGCAGTCTGGGCCAGGTTAGAATCCGTTTTAATTGGAGACGTGCGTGTAGTGGAGGTAACCCGATCACTCCAGCGGGAAACCCAGTGATTAGTGTGTCTGATAGGAATGGAGTTTGATGAGCAGCAAATCTGGGTGCTGTAGCAGCCGATGGATGATGATGCCGTTCACGCTGTATCTGGTCGATTCAAGTTGGTCTGGTGGGGTGTGCATCCCCACAATTGATCCAATGACATTTGCGATAACGTCAGCTTCCAGGAGTTTTGGATGCTTGCGCGTCATGACCGGCATTCCCAAAAACAACAACTTCATCGGTACTCGATTCGTGATGTCGTCGGTCGCATTGGAGGTTGTCAACAATCGCTTTGGACCGTGATGACGGCTGAGCTAAGCACTCGTACACAGTGACTTATGTGTTTCTGCAACTCGAAGATCATTAGGTTGTTTATGGCACAGCGTAGCATGTTCGTACTAACGACAACGGGTCGATAAAATGAGTCGCTGTTCCGTGTATGTGGTACTTCAAGACCACCGGGGGTTGTACGCGAGAGTTTAACAGATCCAGTTGGGTGTCCGAAAGCCTACCCCAACGAAGGCTGTCAGAATATCTGCATACACGGGATCCAATCGCGCGCGGTTCATCGTAAAAAATACTACAAAGTTGATGGCAGAGTAGAGAGCGTAGCCAGCGCAAATCGATTAGCTGTACAATCCGGTGCTTGGTAGCCTGCATATACAATTATTCGAGTTAGCAACCCACTTCACCAATTCAGCTCAGCTTCTTACTTCGGGATAACTTACACGGATATCCTCCAACTGGTGGGAGCTGAAGAAAATCGCCTAAGAGTAGCACGTTTGCCTCCCATAAACTCGTGAGGGGTCCTTGACATCGAACGGGACACACTATCCGTACCACCTAAGAGTGCCTGGTGGGTAATCGAAATCTCATCAACAATAACCAACACGACGCGGCCGAATCGAGCCTTCATTTCGCTCGTAGGAGCCGAATTCTGGTCGGCCCCGTTTAGTTTCAGATTGCGGGCACTGTGCATTGTTTTTCCGTGAATGTTTATCGCTGCTGCTCCAGTGAACGCCAAGGTCTCAACACTGTCTCGCTCCCAACATTTTGCCATAGCGAGTAATGCTTCAACAACGGTAGACTTTCCTGTCTTCTCCACCTAGATAAGCAATGAGTTGGGGCTTAATGTCATAGGGACCGGCTCCGTCTTGTGGCGAGAGAGAGAGCGTCTCCAGTTGCATCTGCAATATCCTGGAGTAAGCGAAGAGAAGGTGTCGAGCAGCTACCTCAAAAATGACATGTTGCCAAAAATTCAGCTTGAATGCCTGAGATACCATCGCAATTTTAGGAAACGGGGGTAATGTATCAGGCGTCTATTTGGGTTCCGAACCGGTGTGTTGGTAAGGAACGGGGCCATAGCACTCTTCCAACGCTCTATCCGCGTTCGTGCGGTAGGAAATGTTTCAATAAATTCATGTGTTCCGAAACGCGCTTCATCATCGAAGGGTTTACAAATCGGGACGAGTACGTATTCAAGGAAAACCCAGTAGGTAACACAAAGGTTGGTGTGGTGCCCTTTGCTTGCTGTTGATATAGCTGTAGCGACGTTCCTCAGTGTGTTCACGGTGTTACTAGCATCCTGGTACAGCTTCGTAGTCGACGTATCCGGTGATGTGATGGTAGATGCATCAAGAAAATCATCAGGAATAGTATCATTTGTAGGATCAACATCGTCATGCGGGTTACAACGAGCCTCCTCTGGCGCAGGAACCCATGATGATGTTGCCGGTACCCTGTTTCTTAATAGCTGTTCTTCGAGCGATTCTTCGTCATTGTCCTGTTTCGTTGCGAATGATAATAGTCTTGCCATTGAGCTTCAAATTTTCGTAGCATTCGTACGTGATTCCGATCACCGAACTCCAAAACGATCGGTAGCTTCCAAGTAGAGAGCGATTATCAAGCAAGAGTGTAAATCGGCGATGTGGTTTGAACAACGTCAAAAGTGCAGTGTAGTAGTAGTCGTGCTGATCTTTCTCCAAATTAGAAGTATATCAGGAATTTCTCCCCCACAGAACAAAAACCTTGGGCGAACTCAGTTTTGAAAACAATACTGACCGAAATCGAGACAAACTATTGGCAGTTCGCTTTCGCTGTTTGCCAGAATTCATATTTTTCGCAAATTTCCATGGAATATTTTTTCCAGAGAGACGTCTCGTTTCCAGTACCGCTCTAATACATTTTCAGCAGAAATACTAGAAGCATCATGTTGGTCGTCTTGTGCCGTTTGCTGAAATGGTTATTTCACGAATCCACATTTTTGTTTAACATGTTTCGCAGGTTCACGTGTATAAATTCGTGAGAAAACCAGAACGGTGTTCGTTTAGGATGTAGAGAGCAGCCATCGTAGCGGCTACTTCTTGTCCATTTGTAACGGAGTACAACATGGACCCCAAATTCGATATCCGCGTTCGATTGGTAGTCTCGGGAGGCAACGCATTCGTCTTGTTGGCAGCCTTCGCGAACGCCGCTAGAGACAGAATGCATGGCTTTCAACGGGGTTCTGGTTTTGATGCAGTATTTGCCAACGTAGGCAGCCGTGTCTTTTGATCCACTAAACACAATTTGTGCGTCATGGTTGCACTTCAATTTGGCCAAACAACTGGGTTGTATGCGTTAACATATTCGCAGCCTATCGTGCGATGAAGCGAGATTTTGTATAGACATATCAATGACGTCTTTATCCCCAAAATTTACCCCACAGGTTTTGCAATGAGCAGTTGATGGTGGATTGGACCCCGGCGCAGGACGCCGGAATGCGTCAATTCCTGGAACCACCGGCTCAAGCGAGTTGGGTGCTGAGCAAACCGGGCATCGGCGTTCATCACAAATACATGCAGGTTTGGTAGACAACACAGTGTCTGCGAGTCGGATTATCTGATCTTGGAACCCTGCATTTGCTTGTACAGTTCTTTGGTATTCCTGTGTTGTAGACGGGAATCCGTACAGCCACACAGCGATATGAGCATGCAGATCGCCGGCAACTTGCGTTTCGGCCGCAGCGCCAAATGCTCGAACGACCCCAAAAACCACCGCCGCGCTTCGGCGCACGAGCCTTCGGATCCCAGCCCAAAAGTACTTCTATGATCGTTTTCATGACTGGCAGAAAATACCTGGCACATTCAACAGGATGAGCAGCTGAAATTGCTTTAAGTTCTGCTCGATTGGGTACCAATAACACGTTAGCTTCGTCAATAGTCTTCTCCGCAACTCGTCCGGTCTTAACAGCAATATTATATGTGCCTGCAAAGTCAGGTGAGACTGCAAAAAAGACCCGAAGAGGTCCGAATCGTTTCAACATACCGAAAAGATCATGTCTGGCTCGCATCCGGCTGGTGTTAGAGCCATGCAAGAACTGATTCCGGGATGTGTAGGCCTTTTCTTAAGTCGATAACACGTTGCACGTCAAGCGATGGTGGTCGTGGCTTCACTCCCTTTTGCCGACAAACCGTCATGTGATTGAAATAGTTGATCGCCTCTTTCACTGTACTTCGCGGAATTGCCGCCGCTTTTAAAGCGTGTCGTTTGATATTCATTTTCACGTACATCGTCCGTCTCGCTTCTTGAGTTGCTAAGAAATCAAATGCCAGCAACATGAATGCATAGTGCGTTTCAAACCGGTGACCATCCACTTGCAAGCATCGTAAAATCCATTTGCGCACCGAAATATTCGTTTGCCGCGGTTCTGTTGGGCCCCATCCACAAGGGAACAGTGTTGGAAACATTTGAACACATACTGCCCATTTGGACATGGGCACATATGCGTTCGACTTTCTAACGAGAACATCCATCCAATTTTGCCGCTGTGGCTGCGATAGAAAACTTGACGCTCCAATCCATGTATCTTCAATTTCACGCTGTTGGCCCTCTTCGACTGCGGAGCCGAAAGTTGAGTACGTGCTTTCATCTCGGATATTGGCAACTACTTTATCGTCCTCGGCTGGTTGGCCCGCTAAGTTGGTTCTATCAATTATCACGCTTGTCCTTACTGTGTGCGAATTGATCGAGCGGGTCCTGTTTGACGACTCGGAACGTTGTTGATATTCACGGTTGTGTTTTTTTTAAACGGAGTACTCGGTTACAAAGCGGCAAGTCGAGGTGATATCTTTCTGCAGGCGGCAGCCTGGGCTGGTGTCATGCTGCCGACCATTGCCACTCGAACACGAGAGGATAACTCACGGGGTAGCATCTCGACAATGCTCCCTTCTGTATTCTGGACCACGTAGTGGTGCGACTTGATTGTCTTGCAAGCACCTCCTGTTACTACGGATAGCGACACACGGCAAGACAAGCGCGATCGCTTGCTCATCTGTTCGGGTCACAGCCTTGAACTTCCGGGGCCATTGGCCTATGTAATTCCCATTTGCGATCGCGAAAGCGGGGGGCACAGTATACTTTTGACATTCGACATGTTCTCGACAAGTATCACATACGTTCAT
This sequence comes from Phytophthora tubulina, assembly GCA_014706135.1. Taxonomy (NCBI): domain Eukaryota; phylum Oomycota; class Peronosporomycetes; order Peronosporales; family Peronosporaceae; genus Phytophthora; species Phytophthora tubulina. The sequence goes on from JACBOY010000255.1 coordinate 5,434, forward strand.
GCGGAGTTCAGCCAGCTCCTGGTGATTGCTGCGCAATTTAGACGTCTACGGTTAGAGTGTAGGTTTACCAACGCAATAGGAGTTGCTCACTTACCCGACGGATAAACCAGTAGACCTTTAAGACGCATATCAACGTCAGACGCATCGTACTGCGCCTTGATTTTGTTTGGTATGTCGGCGTCGGGATGCAGCGTAAGACAACTCCGCAATAGCTTCGCAACAATGTCTGTTAGTATTTATAAATTACCGAGTAGAAAATACACAAACTTACGCACCGCAACAAACTCATCCGTTAATACAACTGCACTCACTTCACTCTCACGGCATCTCAATTACATATACCGCACGGCACCATCGGTTCCGCTGCTGCCATAATTTCAATAGCTTCTTCCTTAATGGCTTCCATGTGCTCTTCAGACGGAACGACGAACGCTAAATTTGAATCCATTTCGGATAATTCTGTATCGCTATATACGTTGTCATTGCGACGGTCGGATGCTGAGTTGGTGTTGGGTAGCAATATCATCGGATCATTATTGGGACATAGTTGTTCTCTCGCAGTATCGTCCATTTGCGGTAATACTCTTGGTCGTTCGTGCTAGCTGTGCTAGTTCCAATTTCTCCTGCTGAAATCGCTGGTAGCACGATAGATGTCCTGTTGTACCATGCACGAACGTCTGGTCGCTCGAAGAAGAGGCCCGCAACGTGGCTCTGTGTTGTAGGATCGACGGGTGTACTTGTATCCTCAGTATTGTTTCCATCTCCTGATGTATCGGGGGCGTCGGACCAGGCACGAAGATCATTCCTCTCAAAAGAACGACCTCTAGATCCGGTCAGTACCGCGTGGTTGATTGGGCTTATTTGTGAGAACGTCCTGACACCAGTACAATCCACCTCGTTGGCGAAACTGGCCCGTGTAGGATGTGCCTCATCAACGCTCCGTGTTTTCGCTTCTTTGACAGCATCTTAGCTCCAGAGTAGATTTGAAAGTGAACTATCGTCCTAAACCCAGCTTTCCAGTGAGTTGCATGCTGGATGTTATTTTGTGGCTGTTATCGATCTTGACGAAGTCTACCGCAACAGGAGGGGAGGCAACGTATACAGTAGTAGTGGAAAATTACAGAGTTACCATGCAGCCATGACATATAGGGTCATGCATACTACACAAACTCAGCGCTACACTGTAGCTAAGGCTTTACCATCTTCCAAGGAGTACTGAGTGTTTGCCTTGTACGCCTCCGTCACACCTACTCCCAACGTATCTGTGCTTAACGGCGCCTTCGGAACTTCCAAAGCTATCGCTGCGGTGAGTGGCTTGGTACGTTTTGCATCCTTGTTTGGGTCCTGACGCTGCTGGATTCGGTAGCTACCGGTTGGCCCTCCCTTGAACATACGTAGCCCGAAGACATTATCGAACCGCCGTGTAGTCCCTTCCTGGTACAGTTCACGGTTCATCAGCGAATTTCTGCCCTTCCATACAATCAGCATAAATGCGAACTCGGATCGCCTGCTGTTGTCCAACTTTTTGTAGAGCTTGATAACTTCACCGACGTGGGCACGTTCAAATTCGACACTTTGGTCCAGCAGGTCTAGTCGCCAGTACTTCTCTCGCTCCTCCACTTTAACGATATCACCAGCGCCACCCTTAGGGTTTTCCCTGACATTCATTGACGATGAACTTTGAGCGTCTTTGACGCGACAGAATACAGGTATTCCCTCACGCTGCGGCCCCGACGAAGCCAGCATCGATCCGAATCACAAATGGCTCCGTTCCCTGAGCCATGATTTCTTTTTTTTTCGTGGAGCTGCCGCAATGGCGACAGTCCTACGCACGAGCCGTTTCCCTGGGTTGCAAATAATTGACACAAAGGATGCCTTGCTCATCTCCGATCTTTGGTAGCCCATCTACCAATATTTTGTCTGCCATCGCTGAACCGTGTAGTGACCAAAACTCGTTCTCTCGACTTTATTTCCAATCCCTAGCTGCTATTTCAACACTCAAAGCACATGCGCATTGGAAGGTTGCAGCTTTCACACTGCACTTGAGAGCATTAATAGTACGCAAGGCAATGCCGCCACCAACACGGCTAAAGCGTTCGGGTGCCGTATCAAAGGATCGAATAACGGTTACACGAACACCTCACTTCGCAATCCACATCTCATCTAGTCACTTGGCTGTTATCCGATCAAGCCTTAGCTTCTGTAGAACGGACCACCACTCCATTTTATCCATTTACGTCGATTGCAAAGAAGAATTCAATTCATTCTTGTACATCCTACCATGCTATTTTATTTATTACCCCTCTCACCAGCATCGTGTAGAACTACTGTGAGATTATTTTTTGCCAAAACGTTTTGGTCACCATCAACACCTGACAAGTGTTTGGCATAAAATGAAACTCACTGAAGTCTCACACGACGCCTCGCGATTTTCGAATTATACCAGCACCAAACGCACCCAATACGCCTAAAGGCTTCAACGGAACTTTATTCACTAGACAAGTACTATCAATCATTTGGGCGCGCACGTCTAATGTATCTAACATTTTCAGCTTGGCGCCTGCCAGCTCTTCAACTACCTTCATGCTGTCACGCTAAACAACCTATTAGTCGTAACGTAGGTACTTATGGCGCTGTTCCTCTCAGCTTGCAGCGAATTATTAAGTGATTTGCACGCAGCAATAAGGGATCTACACGCAGTTGAAGTGATCTCGAACCCAACTCCACAGGCACGTCATCGTTGGGCAACTCCATCACCACGCGCATCCTTTTTTGGGCGATAAATTTCGCGAAGCATCCACAGGAAAAATATTGGGCCGACAGAAACCGAAAACCACATGAGCAACCTTAACTTTTATTTTCCCCTGCGTTTTGTTTTTACGATCGAGTACAAACACTAAAATATGAACCAGCAACGACCGAAATGGTTATAACCAGCTTGTCCTTTTCCAGACCGCTCACGCTGTATCCGCAGAACCTGCCGGCTTCACCGGCTACTCGAAACACAGTGTCTTGCCATTGGCCTTGCGCGCTTTCCTCGGCGCCACCGCGGTGGCGCTGTCCTTGGCCACCTTACGCTTCGCAGACGTCTTAGCAACCGGTGTCACGACCGAGGGTGCTTCTTCTGTGCCACTCAGTGGACCGCCAGCCATCGGTGCGCTTTCTTCTTGAGTTGGAGTACGGGGATCGGCTTCACTACTCGAGATACGTGACGATCCATCCGTCCGACGCAGATCAGGATGACGGCCGTCTACTTCTGAACACGTCAAAGGGAGTGGGTCTGCGCGCAGAAGCTGTCGAATCTGCATGCTCCCGGCCGGATTGCCGTACAGGAGCCTGAGGGAGTGCACCCTTTTCAAAGCGGTAGCTAAACCCACGACGGAATGCTAAGCGATTCAGATCTGCGTTGCGGTTCTTCCAAATCGTCAATTGGAACAGAAACTTACTGCGCCGAGCAACGTCGAGTGAGTCAAACGTGTTCAACATCGTCTCGCCCTGCGTCTCCAGATCCCTGTCAATCAACTCCAATCGAAACATCTTCTCGAATTCTTCAATACGGAGAACGCACATCTCGAATGTCACGTTCTCCGCCGCAGTTGGGTTGGTGTCGGCAATTAGAGCGCGACCAGACTCCACATCGCGGATTGGCGGGCGCGCCTCCTCTTCGTCTTGCGCTTGATTTTCCGCTCGTACCAGTTCCAAGGTTGTCGGCATCGGGGAAATTCGCGAATGACTGTACGCACGTCGACCCGTTAGCTCAGTAACCGACTTTGAACTCACATAGAATACCATCGTATCGCGCAACCTCCTTTCTAGACGCGCCACTCCTAACTATAACTTTCCTGCAGAGCTTCGGATTCCACGCAAATGCTCTTCTCAACGGCTAAGTAGATGTGCTCGCGCGCTTCGATCCGCGCACCCATCTGTGAAGTTTGCGCCGATAGAAGTGGCACACCCCAAAGTTCAACGTCAAAGAACGACGCGATTTTCCTCGCACGAAAGCTTCACTTCAAAACCCGCTGGATCACCTGCCGGCTTCATCGACCACCACATCCTCACAACAACCAAACCAGTCTTGCTCAGCAACCGCTCAACGTTGCCCAGGGTGCCGCCCACACGACAGCGACACCAAACGCAACGACGGTGGCTACTGCAGCTAGTCCTGCTCAACGGACTTGGCTGCGGCTATTTGACCGAGGTCAATCCCACCCCTCGACGGCACTCAGAAGGCAACAGCAATCCGGCTCCTGCTCAAGTCAATGCGCTCACCGACGTTGGCCGTAACTACGACTTTGTCCAACCGCGAGCGTGGCCAAACTACGTCTTCTACGTCTCCAACAACGTCTTCCTCGTTTCTCAACCCTTTCCTTCCTCGAAGAGGTCATCCAGTAATCACTACCGGTGCGGGTACGACGGTCAGCGGTGCATTGCAGACAACGGCACGCACCTCTCTAGTTATCGTGAGAACGCGGGGATGGATCTCGTGTGCGATGACACAAGCTGCTCTATAGGCGCTTCGTGCGGCAACCGGTTCTTGCCCCGCTTCCATCTTGATATAATCACAACACGAGTTGGTCTCGGAATTGCCCAGCAGTTCCCCCATTCCGAAAGGCGCCTTCATCATTGAATACGTCGGTGAGATGCAGCTGAAGGACGACGCGTTGAAGTGCAGCGACAGACGCTATCAGGTGGAATGAAAACCAAGGCTCTCTGGGACGGGCCGGCCGTCGTATTCATCGACGCGGCCGAGTGCAGCAACGAGAGCCGTTTCATAAACCACTCGTGCAGTCCCAACTGCGAACTCTATGAGTGGGAGTGGACTAACTCAGCTCGACTCGGAATCTTCGCTGCATCGGATATCCCTCCGCTGCAGGAGCTGACATTTCGCTACCGGGACAGCAATCTGGACTTATTCTCGTGTCTGTGTGGCCATCCCAACTGTGTGTTAAACAACGCGTAGTGAGTTTAGTTCGCATTCAGCTTTCTGACGTTCATCCAATTCATAACAACAATACGTCTTCTTATCGCACAGTTCATTTGACAGATTGTCTCCCCGTAAATTCAAAAATGAACTTCAAACACAGCTATGTAGAAGGCATCGATGCAAGTGCGATCACCGCCTACCATTATGTACGTTCGCAAACACTATAGTCCATGGTAGCGCGACGGAACCGCGACATCACCACTTGTTTGTCTCCGCCACGGCACCGCAGGTTGAACAAGACGCCGCTGGTTGTGACAGCCGATGGTGCAGACAGCGGTAGCGTGAAGGCATTATGCCTCGACGAAAGTCAGCACTGACATAAGATAGAGAAACAGAAACCGATCGATATCCCCATTTATGATTTTAGTTTTTAAAAAACCAAAATAAAATATTTTAAGATTTTATTTTTAAAAAAAATACTAGTATGTAGTTTCCATAAATAGTGTTGCGCCACATTTGGGTGTGCCGGATCTTAGACCACCAGAACTGTTGCAGTTTCTTGCACCGTCCCCATTCAGATTATTTACTACGGATACCAGTAGGTCAAATCCGGACTCTGGGATAACATCTCGGATGCTGCCGTCCAACATTGCGAATAATCGCGTCCTGTGGGAGGAGACACTGTCCAACGAAGAGGAGGTGGTTATTAGACTATTCAGCTAGCTTGTAGATAGAAAGTGAGTCATCAACGCCTCCTATTCAGATAGCCGTAAAACTATGAGAACTAAGCCGATCTTGCCATCAATATATATATAATATAATATGACGTTTTGAGAGTGACCCGTGCTTTAGTAGGTTCGATACCAAAATCTTTTCAACAGATTGATGCCAGAGAAACGATAAATTTGACAATATAGATGGTGCATTGTAGCTCTAAGTTGGCGACATAGTTTTGTCGATTTGAGAGACGTTGATATAATCCAGCGTCATTCGCCGTTTTGTTACTTGTTATAGTGCTTTAGTTTTAAATAAGGTTGACTAGTTCGTAGTTTAGCCAATATTGCTAGTTTACAATGCATGCTCGCTCACATTCGCTCGTATCGTGCAGTACATTGCTATATTAGCATCTCTTTTCGATCACACGCAAATTGTAGTATTAGAGTCACTTTAGATCTTGGCATTGGGCTACCGATAGATTCATGCAAGGCATTGATGGTAAACAGAAAACGGAGTGTATTTTCATATTACCATCCTTGTCACTCGTTGCATTTGAATAGTACGTTAAAAAGACGTCGTAGAGCCTGAAACAAAGGGTTGTTTACGTAGAGTCCCAAACGTTGGTCCGTGAAGCCGTTCCAATAGCATTGAACACCAAGTGGCAGGAGCTACACCATTATGTAAGCTCACAACACTAATCGACAACAGAAATAATTTCGTATTTTACGCCGTTATTATGTAAAACGTTTTCTTACTTATATTCTACCACTTGCAGTTAACGGCAGTGAGCTTAATCGATCCATCATCCTGACTGATGGAAATTGATGGGTACTTTGGTTTGGCATCGAAAAGTTTCTGACATTTCTCTCACTTTCTTTTTGTTTGTGGACTGCAAATGAGTGAAGGAATAACAAACGGTGATCGGGAGAGATCTATCGTCGCTGAAACGGCGGCCTCAGCCTCTGATGTGGAGGCTGAAGCATTAGTGCAGCGGTTACTGGATCAAGGCTACGGTGCAAGTACCCGTTCAGTTGAAAGTGCGGTAACGGAGCTGATTGAGCGCAATAATGCATATCGCGATGCCTGCGACGCGACGGATTGCTCCGAGACTGCATAGCCTCTGGATCAACAAGGCCGCAATTTCGATGAAAGGTGTAGGTGCAGACAAGACCACAAGAATCGATTGGAGCAGGTGGTAGGCCAGCGAGAAGGAAGCCCAAGTCGTGACGAGGTGGCCGGTGAACCTTCGGGCGCGGCATTAGGAAAACGGTCGGGGAGTAGCGATGTTGTAGCTCCGCCAAAAAAGCGTACTAAATTTGATGAGGAAGGATCATACGGTGGCGAGATAAAAAAGGAAGGTGCTAGTGGGGGAGACGACTTCATCGAAGCGGAAATCGACAACCAAGGTGATAACCAGGAAGCCGGCAACAGTGAAGAAACCAAGGATCAAGTGGATAATTACGAAGAGGGCGATGAGAGCGAGGGTGATGGCAATAGTGAAGAGACCAAGGATCAAGTGGAGCATTACGATGAGCGTGAGCGTGACAGCAACAACGATGATGAGGCGGAGGCAAACCGGTTGGTCCTAGGGTCTTTTCTGGCACCACGGGCTCCGATTGGGGTTCATACACCCCCACCGACACGATCGGGACCAAGATATTTTATGGCGCATCGGGCTCCAATTCGTGTGCACACCCGCCCATCGACACGCTATGATCTAGACCAAGATGAACAGGATGATGAGAATGAAAGTGAAGCCGAGGGAGCCCGTAGCGATGAATCGGCAGGTAGCCCCGCCGGTAGTGCGTCAGTGTTCGATTAGTGCCAAGTGATGACCACAACCACAAGTAGGTCAGCAAGAAAGGTAAGAAGGTTGTGTAGTATCGAGTTGATAATGCCAGACATTGATACTAGCTTTCTGAAGCTTATTTCAGTGTAGACACGAATGTGTGCGTACCAGCACCGAAGCGATCTATCTGCGTACTACAGCTTCTGCGAGATGCCGCCAAATCGGCCTCATGGGAATCCTCAGATCTACATACGCATAATGCACTACAAAATCGCCAGGCTGCGACCCATCCTACAGCCACCAACCCTCTCACTCTGGCTCCTTATTTTCCGCACACTTGCAAAACGATCCCACGATTTCCATGTTTATTATATTGGTAGTCCATTTTTTATGCGCGACATCAATAAATTAAAAGGTTGAGCGAGGAGGGAAAGTGTGATGTTCATTCTGTATTTGCGCTAACTTTATGTATCCTGAGTGGTATGTCCTATCCAGCCAGCATAATGCGGAAAAGATCTTGACATGAGTATGATTTTCAGAGCAAGCATGTGGCCCCGTGCTTCCAATACGCTCGATTATTAAATCCATTCAAGTGGGGAATGCTCGTACGAAGATGCCGCCACGGGTACGCTAGATGATGGTCCTACAGATTTTGATAGGTTCTTGGTGTGGTCCTTCTGCGAAGACGCTTTTCACGGCTCCAGCGCCAGCATGTGTTGATGTTGCGATTGCTTGTTTTCGCTTATTCTTGGGTCGTTTTCACGGCTCCGCTCAGCACCCTCCAGCGCTTGTCGCCGCAGCGAGGCTAGCAAAATCCGTTCGACAATACCTTGGTCCGAGCAACTACACGGTATGTAGCCGTGCTACTGCACGCCCTTGGACTTAACGTGATTGGTACCTTGCAGCGCACTTTCAACAACTCTTCGTTGGTATGGCGTGAGGGTCCTTAGGAAGGCGCTGCTGAGTTGAACAAGGTTTCTCTAAGCACAACACGATCAGCATCTCGACGTTCCCCAAATGTTGACGCAGCGTGTCGAGGACGTCGATCTCACCTATGGCACCCTCTGCACGGGTACTTCAAAGTGGGCGGTCGAGAAAGGCAACGAGCTCTGCGCCATCTACTCGGAGGGGGACAACTGTATCTAACCAAAGTATTGAACATCGCATTGGTTTCTTGTCTCGCTGCAGCCGGTTTCGTTGGCCCGTTTCTTTGAATACTCCCACGAAGATTTCCCTAAAAGCTCTCAGAAGAATACTAGGATATTGCAACATGGTACCAATATCTAACACAGCCCACAATGTTGATACGCTATCTACTCGACTACAATTATGATGAGGGCAGCTGAAAACGATCGCGTGCAGTCAGTTGCAGATGAGAATGCAGCATCAACGGCGGTGGGTGATGCCCGAGTAGCTCTGCAGCAATTGCCAGCGCAGCACAGCGCAGGAACCCTACAGTGGACGCCGCTGTGATAGAGATAGTAGATAGGTAGGCGGAGTACGTGGAAGCATGCACTGATACAGACCGAGCGGATGCCAGGTTCCTGGGACAGCGAGAGGCAGCGGTGCGTCAGGACAGACAGCTACGAAGAGCCGATCATCAAGAACGTGTCGACGAAGTGCAACACCGGTTTTCAAGGCATTACCAACCTTTACCGGTAGCCCCAACAGCACGAAACGATGGACCCGCACCAAGAACAATACGTCGGTTGAACTTGGCCCCACTCCGATCTTCAGAGTCGAGTAGTGATGAACTCAGATCTTATGAGTCCAGTAGTGATGAACAAGCCCCCAACGGAGCAAGAGAATCATCGGATGACGAGTCCGAGAACGTTGGGGATAGATGGGAAGCGCGGGTGTTGCATCGCTTGCAAGCTGCAGACGATCAGGCTTCGGAGAAGGATAGTACGGATGCTCCATTAGCTGAAAGACCAAGGGCGAGTGCTGTTCCCGAGAGAGGTGGGTCAAGTGAGGAGTCCGACGATCCGTACATCGATATCCAGTAGTGAGTTGTTAGGGATGCAAGCAGCGACTAATGAAAGAGACGCGGAAAGTATACATGTTACGTAAGCTGGTAAAACAATACTATCAATCTACACTCCACGCTCTACTGATCACGATAGAGCTGCACAGCAGCGAGTGCCGGCCATCATAGCGCACATGAGCGGCCCCAGTGTGCAGGGATGGCATAAAAATATATTTGTTTATATTTTTGGTCAAATAAAAATAAAAGTTATAAATATTATGCGAGTAAAATCATGTATATCAATGAACCCCGTCAAATCTGATAATAACGATCATTGGAGGAATAGAGTGCCAGGCCGATTAGTAGCCTCCTCTGATCGATGTTGGTGTAGGCGGCCTACTACTGTAGGCCATCGTGCTCCCCACTAATGTACATACATGTGCACCACTTTGCATTAGCACTGGTTGTAAGGTCTGCTCCCGGTGAGGTTCACACTATCCTGCCCTGATACAAGTTGTATTGTGTCACCCAACACTCAGAAATTATGTCGGTGGTGGTCTATTTTGTTATTTGCTAACTCAACACTCAGAAATTACGTACTCTAGACCCCCAAGAAATTTCATACTGCTGCCTGCGCTGGTCTCATTTCTCCACCACTACCACAGCTCAATACGCACACGCAACCACCCTGCATTGCGCGCGAACTTACCCTCACAGGCACCAAGCAGCTGGCATTATCTCCGCCAGAGCTACCACCCCTCCAATCGGACGGCACCTGCCACTGCTCCGGCAGAACAAGAGTCCAACACAGGCAGTCCACCCGTAAGCAGCACGCCACCCACAGCAGATCCTTCGCCCCATTCCACGTCAGGCCTGCAGCACTCGACCCACTGTGCACGTCAACATCACCGCCGTCGGATACAGACGAACCCGCAGGCAAGCTGATGCCGCACGCAGAAGTGTTGCTACGCCATCCGACGCCAAGTCATCTCCACTCAGCAGTCGCACACCGGCACTGCTGCTTAGGTCTTCTCCACTGTGCAACTCCAGAGAAGCACTAGCGCCCCACGTACTCTCGATACCAGACACCGTCACGTTGCCTCCCGTCGCACCAGCACCACCGGCCAAACCCAACGAGCCACCCGCGGCACTGGAACTGCTGCCGCCGAGATCTGCAGCCTCGCCACCGAACACGCTCACCGACCCGCTTGACTGCACAGGCAATGCGCCGGACGCGATCGATACAGCGCCAGATGAACCGGTTGCCGCGAATTACTCGAAAGTGATACCGCTCCACTAACACTGTGCTTGCGCCGCCTGCAGGGCCGAGCGTCGCCGCCACGCTCTACCATCACCACTCAAGATCGACACACCGCTGCCCGTGAACGACTCCGACGCGCCGCCCGCCACAGTCACCGCAGAGCCCTCGCCACTCATGGACACGCCACCAGATACTTCAGCACTAGCATCACCGGACCGCTGCCGATACCAACGGATCCGCTTGACACGCTGCTTGCCCTAGATGCTATTGAAAGCTCTTGTTCTCTACATAAATAGTGTACGCGTACATCAGCGTTTCTATTGCAAGCTCTTCAACTCGACAGAAATAGTGTATGTGTACCTCAGAATGACGTACCGTAGCGGATTTCAATACAAAAGTGAATAAAACAATAGAAACGTTTCAGTTGAACTTCATCCCGCCAAGTTGAACTTGGGCAGGAAGGATATACTGAACCTAAGTGAACCCAAGTGACCCCACTGACTTCAATTGCACTTCAAGCGCTCCATATTTAGTCTCTTCCTAGCATTGGCCGAAAAGGTGCTGTGCGTCAATTTGAACAGACACACGGTTTATACTTTGCGTCCTTCCGCTCAAAATCGTAGTACCGTCTCCTGTGCGTGTATCTATCTTTCTAAACGATGGCAATACACATCTCGTTTGATCATAAACCTAAACGAGTGAAATACCGTGGCTTGCAGCTAAGGTATTCTTTAGAAATGGCTACACGCTGGGAATTAACTGAGTAACGGGGAACTAAATTTGACCACATTTAAAAACACGACGTCTGTCCCCTGCGAGTTTTCCGCACGAGCGACACTTACAAAAATCAAGTGAGCAAAGCGCCCTATACGTTAGAATACGGTGTAGCCACACCCCGTTTTCACAAAAAGATTTAAAACACCTCAAATATCTGAAAACTAGCCCCAAAAGACTGTTAGCTTTCAGCTTAAGGCTGAAAGAACTACGAACTGAAGAGATGCTGTTCGACACTGAGCTACTTGGCATGACACTCAACTGGTTTTAGGTTGGGCAAATATGAAGCACGATAGCGGTTGTTACCAAGCTGGGTACGCGGCTGCAGTGGAATTCTTGACTTATTACTGGCGATTACAGACGCTACATCTGATGGAGTACCGCCCATGGAAAGAAGAGCATGGAGTGCGTCCAACGTGTTGCCGTCCTTCTCAAAAATGGTAGTTCAACCGACAACTTTAGAATACAAAAATACGAACTTCAAGCAGCGTGGTCTCTCCATCCAAGGTCGGCCTGCTGCAGTGGAGAGAGCCACAAAAGCAGCAACAGAATATTGCTCCGGTACGACCCCCAGAAGTTGACGTCAATTGAGCCTAGTTTGCTGACTGGAAGTAGAAACGTTTGGTCGCCTTCGCGTCAATTGTCTGCAGTTAAACACTCGAGCAGTACGTTGTCGGTTCTGAGTGCTGTAGCTGCCTGGCTAAAAGTCAAGACGCAGTAAATGGCGCAACGCGCTCTGCCCGCCTTCCTCCAGAACGGAGGTCTCGTGGGTTGGCTCCACGGCAAGATGGGGGAATCGGACGACCACCAACCGTTGATTTTGACAGTTTAGCATCCCCATTCGCAGATCGTGCTGTTACTCCGGCTTGCTTCAAGCCCTGCGAGAGATTCTGGTGGTCTTTGATCAATCCCTTCGAACGGAATAGTCAAATGTTTATGCGTGGTTGACAACACAATTTCAAGTCTGTGGCCTGCTGACACAGTGCGATTCTGCTCTGCTATGCTGCATACACAAGCTGTATCCACATATTTGGCCTCTCCTCTATCTGATGATAGAGTAAAACCCGAACGAGTCTTTGTGTGATGGAGAAGAAACCTTCAATGCAACATCACTCCACATTTTATTTGTTGAGCAACTTCGTAGCTCCATATTCTACATGTACACATCACCACCTAGATCAAAATCAACAGGAAAAAAAAGAAAAATTGGAATAGCATTTAGTGATCACTACCATTTTGAGGCGACATCAATTCGGGGATGGCAAAACAGGATTACTGACTCTTCTGTAATACATGAAGGCTCATTGTCGTTGCTGTGCAGCAAAGCTGATCCCATAATCCTTCCTGTCGGCCACTTGCATCGAATTGTGTAATGCATGACGTTGAGAAATCATAACACAATTTTCCGTCACGATGTGCTCAGATTATCATGATTCACTCCTCATCGCACTGGCGAGAAGGTCTGTCGAATTGTGGCATCAACACAGTCGTCTCGAGCAGCACTTCTCATTTCGGAATCGTCGTGAGCACGAAGCCACCTCAGGTGGTGACGATGACACTGCAAGCGTTAGCTTGTCTCCTTCTTCTTGTTCTCCCTCATGTTATTTCAGCAGACGACTCCGTTCAGCTAAGTGAGAGCTTTGGTGGACCTCATGGAGCTGAATTCTCCGACCAAGCTTCGGTCGCTGCAGGGCAGACAATCGGTTCCATTACGATTCGTGCGGGCGAACGTGTCGATGGTATTTCGCTGGAAGTTACAGGTCCGACAGCAGCGACATTCAACCACGGTGGAAGTGGTGGAAAGGAGAATACGCTTAAACTTGGCGTGGGGGAATACATCACGTCGATGGAGGCTCACTGGGCCGAGAAAAGTGGACGCACTCGCATCTTCTACCTTAGCTTCAGGTCAAGTGCTGGCAACTCGGTTTCTGGAGGATCAAAGACGGATAACAAGAACACGGTCACAGCACCGGAAGCTTTTCAGCTTGGAGGCTTTTTCGGGCAGGATGGCGAGGAAATTGACAAGTTGGGGGGCGATTTGGACACGAATTGCAGCAGAAGCTCCAGAACCTGCTACAGCGACGGAAGCCCACCAGAAGCCACAAAAGCACCAGCAGCAAAAGCTCCGATAAACCAGGAAAAACAATCTCAAGGTGGTTCAGGTAGTGAAGCACTCACTGCTCAGATCTCTGCAGGGTCGACGGAAGCATCAGCAGCATCTGAAGTAAACTCAGCAGCATCGATAACATTTTCGTCAGCAGAGTCTACCGTGGATTCTACAGCGGGTTCTGGGATGTCATCACAAGAAGCTTCTGGGGCTGCTGAGTCCTCAACAGGCTCAGAAGCACCTGCACCAGGCAAGGAAGCACCAGCTAAACCCACCATGAGTGTGGATGACTCTATTCAACTTAGCGAGAGTTTTGGTGGACCGCACGGTATTGATTTCTCCGACAAGAACTTCGTAAATTCGGGACAAACCGTCAGCTCCATCTCAATTCATGCTGGCGAGCGTCTCGATGGTATCACAATGGAGATCTCGGCACCAAAAACACTTACGTTCACACACGGCGGAACTGGCGGTGATCAAAAGACACTTATACTTGGTCCGGGTGAGTACATCGACTCGATGGAAGTTCACTGGGGGAAGAAAGATGGTCGTACTCGAATTTTCTACGCCAATTTCGTCACAAGCGCAGGTAATTCACTTGCTGGAGGGTCGATGACGGAGCAGAAGAACACAGTCACCGCGCCTGAAGGATTCCAACTTGCCGGCTTTTTCGGCAAAGCAGGGAAGGAGATCGACACGCTTGGTGCAGTTTGGGCGTACATTGAGCTCGTCACGCCAGCACCAACGCCAGTTCCTGCTCCTACTACAATTGAGGACTCACCAGGTACAGTTGAACCTGCTGACATTGCAGGGAGTTTGTCAGAGGTGACGACGAAAGTGAATAAGCGGCCTGTTCAATTGAGTGACTCTTTTGGTGGACCTCACGGTGACCAATTCTCCGATCAACTAGCGTGTAGTTCCGGAATGACCGTCAGTTCTGTCACAATTCGTGCTGGAGAGCGTCTTGATGGCCTCAATGTGGAGATTGCAGCGCCTAAGAAGATGACTTTCACTCATGGTGGGAAAGGTGGTAAGGAGAGCACCCTTACACTCGAACCAGGAGAATATATCACGACTTTGGAGGCTCACTGGGGACAAAAGGGAGGACACACACGCATCTTCTACCTCAGTTTGGGCACGAATAAAGGCAACACGGTCTCTGGAGGATCGCAGACCAAAGAAAAAGGCTCAGTGACCGCACCAAAAGGTTACCAACTCGCTGGGTTTTTCGGTCGGTTCGGTGACGAAATTGATCTCGTGGGTGCCGTGTGGTCCAGCATTGCAATGGTCAACGAGACAGTATCCGCTCCTGCTCAGCGGATGAAGATATCGTATTGAGCGAGTTGTTTGGTGGCCCCCATGGCAACGCATTCTCCGATATCAACAGCATCAAGTTTGGCCAAGTGGTAAGCTCCATCACACTTCGGTCAAATAAGCGATTTGATGCCGTGACGTTGCAGGTCACCGCACCAACAGAAAAACGATGAATCATGGAGGAAATGGTGGGACGGAGGAGACACTTCCACTTGCCCCAGACGAGGTGATCACATCAATGGAAGCACAGTGGGACAAGAAGGACGACCACACTCGGGTGTTCTACCTGAGCTTTACTACCAGCGCTGGTAACACGATCTCGGGTGGAACTAAAACAGCAAACACAGGAACAGCAACCGCTCCTGAAGGTTTTGTGTTGAGCGGATTTTACGGTCGAGCTGCGGATGAAGTGGATCAGCTTGGAATTATATGGACGAGAAAAACTGCCAAGAACCTTTTGTTGACAGATCAATCGGTTGTAGCGAACGGAACGTACCCCACATCAATCCGGAACTGGGTGGGTCCAACGATCGGCAAATCCACGGACACAGCGTGCTATCGCAAGACGATGGCCTATGACAGCAACAATATTTGTCCTTTGGGTTATGGCAAGGACGGTGTCGATTGCATCGCCCAATGTCCAATGTCGTACCCCGTTTCTTGTGCTTTGGAATGTATTCCTCAAAATGACAATTGCGTACTCGCGGTTCTCTCCAAGATCGGTGCCGTTGCCGCTGTTGTACTCAATGCCGCATCTGGAGGCGTGTTTGGTGAGATTCTGGCAGTGTACAAGATCACAAAGTGGACTGTGAAATGTGTCAAGAACATCGTCGAGGTGATTCGAGGCGTGATTTACTATCTCCGGTACCGACAAACTTCTGCACCCCAAGGAGATACTGCTGAAATGCTCGCCGTGGCTTACCAAGCCGATGTTGTTCTGTACGACCTTCCCATTGCATTGTGTACTTGTCTGAATATCCCAGTTCCAAAAAACGCCGAATTTGCAGATTACGTGCTGCAAATTGTGGAAGGCATTGTCAAGCAAGTCATCACTAACGGTGATGAGATCATTTCGACTGGAGCGGATGTCATGAACTTGCTCACTAGAAATGATGTGATGAATAAGTCAGCGACGACGGTGGACGAGCTTCAAACGATCATCGACAATAATTCAAGCTGCGGGTGGGAGCTCAAACGCCTCACAGATCGAGTCATTCGCGCCGTTCTCAAATACCGGAATGTAAGTAGTGAGGTCGACGATATTCGTGTCAAGGTGTACAAATCCTCCATCGTGTTGAACGACATCCCCATCGTCACCAACAATTGTATGGGCGAGTTACTCGGCGCCAAGACAGTAACAGCAGCCTACCAGACCCGTGACTTACTCCGAAAAACATTCGGGGTAATCGTGGATCAGCTCATTGAGACTGGTAAAACAGATATGGGGAAGGATGTGGCTGAAGATGAGTATATGCAGAAAGTTTCCAACATGGGTCTGGTCGTATTGTCAACAATCGACCCCACTGGTATCGCGTACATGGCCTCACAATTCGTACAACCGATTTGTGGTCCTACCGCTTATGTTGGAGAGATCGACGATGGAACACTGTATGACGCATTGGGTCTCAAGACAGTGGATGAGGCGTTTGCAGGCAGCTACGGGTCGTATACACACGCAGGTGATGGCGTTATCCATCTCATTTTCGAGAGTGTTGATACGAAAGACGTCACCGTCGAAATCCACTCGGGTGGTGACGAGTACACTCAGGTTGATGTCGGTGCGGGTGACACGGTGACTTGGGATGGTACCTTTCCGGAACTGGAGGACAAAAACATGTACTTGGATCGGTGGCGTCCTGGTCTCCTTGGTATTCCTGGTTCCGGCGGTGGATCCCTGCTGCTGTGGATTCCGCGTTCGTCGGAGGGTGGTCATATCACCATGCACGTCAGGATTAACCCTTCCTGAAAATTGATTATGTGTTCTTGCCGCAAATGAATAAACAGTGAAAATTGTTGTGGTAGATGAATGTCTCCCAGTCGCTCAAAATTCAGATTGACCCAGAACTTGGTTGACAAGCTCATAGTTTACATAGAAACCTCGACAAACTTGTGTGGAGTTGTGGCAGATTTATTGATCGCGTCCTGTATGTTGTGTCAAGTGGAGGACGCCTGATCAGTAATTTATTACGACATCAAATGCAATCGCTATTTTCTATCGTGAGTCCTTTGGTATCATAATGTGTGTTTTAAGAAGTTTAAGTGTAGGTGATCCGAACATACCTACTAGTTTGGGGTAATCAAGTGGATTTATAAGAAACCGAATCACAAGTTCCACAACGAACAAACCGCCAGCACGACACTGGTTGAACTCCTACCGACATGAAGCGCGTGCTGCTGTTAAAATTTACCGTGCCGTAGCTATACAACATTTCGAGGCGAAGTGGTACATTGAGCAATTTTGTCAAAAAGAATCCTGACCTTGACATAATCCAAGCATTGGATCTACAGTACATGTAGTAGAGTTTGCAAGAAATCACCACCGCGGTTGGAGTTTATGGCGTGGATATACCTACTGTACATTCGTGACTCACAAATTAGCACTATGGATCTCTTTTTCACGCGATAACGCTTACGATTGTGCACAACAAGTCCATTCGGCAAGCTCCGATCGAATTTTCAGCCTTGCAAATACCCACGACAACACATTGAAGACAACAGGTTCTACATGTACCTGCGTAGAGCGGTAACCCTGTTTCTAATGTTCTTGAATTTGACAACACTCACATTATTTCGTGACCCAGTCAAACCTGAAGGAAAAATCGGCACCTACACATCAAAGATAATTGGTGCAGTGTTAAAAAGATTTGTTTGCTTGTTCCAGTGGCACAAATAACGAAAGTTCAACGAACCGAAATGCGCAACTCGATAGGTAAGCGTGAACATCATCCACACCATCAGTTTTGACAAAATGAGTTCACTTTGTGTTTCTAGTACGAAAGCCAATTGGTACAACGCGTCAATCCCACAATTGCGTTTCATGATCCCGGCGAGCAACACGAACGAGAAGAGCTCCAGTAATGCGTAGATGAACATTTTTGATACGATACTGAGGACATTATCGGGAGTCACCCCCGTCATCTCTGTGTGATACTGGGCACTTGGCAGGTGCGCCAGGACAAAGACAAATCCGCCGTAAAGTATAGGCACGATGATCTCCAAGTACTCCGCCAAAATAACGCACTCCGACGTAAACAGAGCTTCGAGAGTTTCTTGGATAACAACGGAATAGTCGACAATTGTAGTGCGACGTTCGCGGGATTCTTTAGAGCAGACTGTAGTGAGATCGGCTACACTCGGCGGTATAGTCGCCAGTTGGTGAGGCTGAACAGCAATAGTGTTTCGAACACGACCAGGGATTGTCACCAATACTAAAGCCTGGGATGGAGGGTAAATTCTACTAGATGAATGGCGAAACAATCTCCCAACCGACGTTCTCTCCAGCTTTTCCAATAGTATTTGTTCAACACCTGATAATTGATGGGGAATACATGATCGAACTTGAACTCCTGAGATTTTTCGTTGTTCAGTAATAGCAATTGGACTGCCGAAAGTAGACTCCTGTTATCTCCATCGTCCTGAATGATAGCTGCTTTACGAATACGCGCTAAAATACTTCGCGTGCGCTGGTGGAGCTCGAGTAAATCCGTCATATTCTGAGAGAGATCGACAAAGAGTATTACCCCCAATGATACAATCGACAAACTTGGCAGGAAGGTAACCAAGTATAAAGCATCGAAACAGTCGACAGTGAAGACGATTTCTTCGGGCACAATATCCCATTTGTGCGAGGCAAGATGCGCAAAAATTCTTTTCATGAGGATCTTGAAAGCTGTCAGCAACAGAAGCACCGGTACTTCGTATACGGTGTGGGTTGCTTTACTAAAAAGCATTTGAAAAGCAGGGTATCCAACACACATAACCCCCAGCAGGCATGCAACGTTATTCAGTCGATGAAGCTGGCTCCGTCTTGATAGTATGAGTCGAAATGCGCGAACGCCCACCACAGCACCCAATAAAAGCAAAAACATCCATGCCATCGGGACTAGGAGAGAAATAATAAAAAATGGCACAGGAAAGACCCATATTTCTGAAGTTGCCATACCCACTGTGACCAAAGCAGCCCCTAAACATGTGCAGTATACTGCCTTTTGCCGTAAAGAAGGTGGAGGCACGTCAAACCACGGACCAACTAGATTTGTTAACACAAAACCAAGTACTGCTCCAATCATACCCACCCGCGGCCAAAATCCGTAATTCGCTCTCCACCCTGCCGTCGGATTTTGAAGTGGAATACTTTCTTGACATAGCAGAACAGTAACCGTTACCAGTGGAGGTGTCATGATTAGGAGCATCACACGAAATAATGACGTCTTTCGAGTAAACTCCTCTAGAGCCAGAGTCCGTTCAATTGAGTATTTTCCGCCGCAGTGGGTGAGTTGCAGAGCGTACCATGCGTTGGTGACTTTGGGCCACAAGCTGGGAGGAAACATTCGTAAAGTTTCGTCTTGGAAGTAGTAACGATGTGTAGCTTAGCTAGACAAGGGAGTTGAGATAAGTATTTTGGGAGCAATAAGCGTCTACCCTTAGAAAGCACCGGGTACGACACTAACACAGTAATAATTGTCGGCACTGTCTGTTCTAGTTTGATTTATAGTTCGTGGTTTCGCTTCATCCAGTCGAATTCAAAAGAAAAATCAGCTCCTGAAAATGTAATGGTGAACGAGTTGTTAGTTGAAAAACATTTTAGACTGTGTACCTTTAAACCATGAACGCACCAAAATGCTCAACTCGGTACGTCAGGGTGAGCACGATCCAAAGCATCAGTTTGGACAACACGAACAGTATTTGTGTTTCTAGCACAAAACCGAGCTGATATAGTGCGTGAATGCCACAGTTTCGCTTCGTGACGAAGGCAAGTACTATGAAGGAAACAAGCTCTAGCGCAGCAAAAATGAGCATTTTGGACACCATGCTAGCCACGTTCTCTGAAGTGATCCCAGCCATCTCTGAGTGATACTGTGCACTAGGCAAATGAACCATTGCCATCACATAGCTGGCGTAAAGGGCAGGTATGACGATTTCCACGTACTCAATCAGGACGAGGCACTCAGAAGTAAAAAGTACTTCAAGAGCTTGTTGAAGAATCCTCGAATTATCGTTCAATGATTTTCTCCGTTTTGTTGTTGTACGAGATATTCCACGAGAACCGTCTTTTATACCTGTTCGCTTAGTCACAATTGCTAGTGGCGTAAGGGGTTGAACAGCAGCAACACTTAGGACACCACGTTTTAGCCCTCCAAAAGTTGATACACGGATAGGACCTGTTACCATGGTCGCATGTGCCATCACACGAGTGACATTCGTCGAGGGTTGTAATGTGATGCTAGATGGACTACTTAGTGGATGGTTGTTGAGCCTGTCAAGTAGATTTCTGCCTTCAGATGACAAGTGCTGGAAGATAGATGAGCTTACTCGAATATCTGCTTGCGTTTGTTTTCGGATTGGTTCTGAGCAGTAACATAATGACCGCAGTGCCGTGAGCAGATCATCCTTGTTTGTCGCTCCGGCGGCCTCATGAAGGCGAGTCAAAATGCTTTGTGTCCGTTGACGGAGCTCTTGTAGTTCAAACGCTGTTTGAACGAAATGAATAACGAAAATTGTTATCAGCGAAGTAGTCGACAGTCTCGGCATGAACGATGTAAGATAAAATGCGTCGAAGAAGTCGACTGTGAACACGACTTGCTCCGGTATCATGTCTTCCTTGTGCGACGCTGCCGACACGAAAATGCTCTTCATCACAATCTTGAATATTGGCAGGAAGAGAATTACCGGCAGTTCATAGCTCGTGTGGTTGGCCTTTTGAAAAGTACCTGGTAAGCTGGATATGCTGCACACAGAAAACCTTGCAAGGTGCCAAGTTTATTCAGTCTCTGTAATTGTTCTTTTCGGGAACATATTTGCTGGAAGGCGCAAGACCCAACCACGCCACGTAAAGAGACCACGAGTAGTGCTAGCGAAACCAAAGAGAGCGAAAGCATAAAGAACGGGATAGGAAACACCAAAATCTCTGCTGCTGCCATGCCGACAGCTACAAACCCAACCGCCTTCAATATACAAAGTATCAGAATCTGCTTCGCTGTAAGCTCTGGGACATCAAGCCATGTGCTAAGGTGACTCGCTCCAGCAAAACCCACGACAGCACCGACACACCCCACACGGATCCAGAAGCCGTAGTTTGATTTCCACCCAGCAGTTGGATCCTGGAGTGGCACGCTTTCTTGGCACAACACAAGCAGAAATATAAGAAGCGGCGCTCCAATGCTTACCATTATGACACGAGTCAAAGACGTCCTTCGAGTGTATTCCTCGAGTGAAAGCATGCGTTCGATCGAATATTTGCCACCGTAGTGAGCGAGTTGCTTACCAAACCATACATCTATAACTCTTTTCCTTGAAATGCCAGTCGTTATTTCGCAGTCTGAGATAAAGGGCGCCCCTTTCCTGGCTGAGCGGCAAGAGATGCCTGTATCATCGTTGAATCGAAAGGATGGTGGAGTGCTCCACTGTTGGCTGTATTCATACAAAGGCTACCCAAACAGTTATCTATAGACTAAAATCTACGCTATATTCGCCCGATGCTCCCATTCAACAATATCCATAAAAACACTTTGAAAGAAAAAAATAAAGTCGGTCACAAAGCACGACAAAGAGAAGAATGCAGAATAGGAACTCCAACAGACCATAGCAAGATATCCATGAATCCAAGCTACTTGCCGAGTTATTCCGTCTCCAATTATTAACAAGGCCACATATGTTCTTTTGAATTATTTTTAAATTAAAATGAGTGCTTGTCGGTTAGATAGATCTCCTTCTAACGAACAGATAATACGCTGGTATTAGTAAATGTTTGTTGCAGCGAACAGATAAAATTACCATGTTAAAAGTTCATTTTGGTTTTCCTTCGTTTTCTAACTTAGAAGCGGTAGGTCGAAAACGAAGGAAAACCAAAAAGAAGTTCTAATCCGCTAGAAAGAATATTAAACGTGCCCCATGAACTCGCGATCCAAACCAAATTAAAGATTGAAAAAAATCTTTCATTTCGAGTTTTTGCTCCACGCAAGCTTCTCAGGTACAGTATTAATAGTGATACTGATAGTGCTGCATAAAGATGAATTTATTGGTAGTAGAGTACAAGTACTGTACAGGATATGTCCATTTTTGAGTAGATCAAGTAATACTGGCCTACGCTACGCGTGACTGAGAATAGCAAGAAAGATTGGAAGTTGAACACCTGTGCTTTCAGGCAAAGCGAGTACCAAGTAGCGATTAACATTTCAATTTTAATTAATCACCGAACATTTCCAAGAATTGCAGCTATTGGCTGTGATAGTATCTAAGCTGTTGAACACATCATACTTGCGTACTCAAAGTACCTCGAAGTAGTAACAAGAAACACTACATGTAGTTATGAAGCAATACATGTAGTTTCATGCGTGGAAGATGGACCCCTATCCCATTATTAGTTATGAGCAGTACATGTACCCCTATCTCATTACTTGTACAATCAACAACGATCGTACTAAAGTAATCAAGCGGTAATCGATCTTCGCACCGACGGTTCTAAGCTTACTGTAGGATTAAGCGACAAAGGTACTCGGGATCGTCTATTCGAGCAACAAAAACATTCAGAGCAAGGGTTCTGTAGCATACTGAGTCCTCATTCTCCGATCAAGCACTTATATCGCGAGCAAGAAGACTTGATATCTCCAACCCTTGGGGATCGTCGATCATGCGCTTGGACTACTTCGTCGTATTTGTCATAGTGATCTTCTTTGGAAGCTGCCCGACTGACACAGCTGCTCGCAACCTTCAAGGTAGCACGAAGACGACGCCTTCTGGGGAACTGCCAACTACAGAATCAAGTGAGGAGAGGTTTAACTTCAAAGTTAAGGCCCTTTTCAAGAAGAACCCTACTCTATCAAAGTCTTTGAAGATTAACCCCAGTCAGATTAAGGCCGAGGATATCAATAAAGCCAAGACCGCGATCAAGAACCATCCTGAAGTCGTCAAGGCCTTGAAGAAGTCTCCCAGTCAGTTAAACGCTCAGGATCGCGCTGCTGTGGATGGATTTTTCAAGGGTATGAGCGAAGGTGAAAAAATACTGATGATATCCGTGGTGTCACTTATTATCGGCGCACCGATAGTGGCTGCCATTGTGGGCATCTGGACTCAAAAATGATGTGACAACACTGTGTGCCTGCACGATGACATAACAGCATTGTATACATGCAAGATCATTTCAAGAGAGTGGGTAAACTCAAACAAAGCGTTGTGACGGTCGTGAGTCTTTGAAAATCAACATGAATCTCTTATCAAAAGTTTTGTTTTTGTTACGTTGATGTTTCCTGGTCCTTGGCGAATTCTATAGCCATCGATAACGCTGACCTCGATAGTATTTTCGAGCCACGTAACAATCAAAGGTTTCGCGGTTGGTCCGTGAATCATTGATATCGTCGAGAAGCATTACGTGTTTTGGAATGCAAAAAGAGTAGCGTTTACAGATGTATGAGGCGTAGACCATCGCATCAGTAGTACATCTCTCGACGCAACCATTTATACAACATGAAGATGCTGTTACTGGTAGCTTGATCCATTGCGTTTGTTGTGTACCATTCAGATCGATGTTTGTGAAGCCGCTTCGTTACAGAAGGATGACCATTCTTAGTAGCTCCATCCATGGCACCTAGTGACTACTTGGTTCAAACGATCATTTGGTGATAAAGTCAATGAAGTATTTCAAAGTGCCCATTGCTCGACAGGAGTGTTAGGTGAATGACTTTGCCTGGAATACTTTTCGACCATTCACTTTATGACCTCGGGATTGTCATCTTGATGTGACAAATGGCTTTGTGGAAATTTAGCAGCATCGATGGACGTGCAGAGTCTGAACGTGCATGTTTTGACACCAGAGAGTTATTTCTTGTCCATCGATGCTGCTAAATGTCCACAAAGCCATTTATCGCATCAAGATGTCCGTGTGATGTTGGTTTCTCAGGTTCCAGAGCTAATAAGATATTTCGCGATATCTAATTGGTCTAGCTTGTCGACCTAACTCGGAACAACGATGTATTTCCTTGATCAACAAGCCACTTGATCATTTCCAATTGGTACAGTTGCTCGAGTACGTGACTCGATCCAGCATTGCACCTCGTTCAGAGACCAAATAAAGAAACTCCACGTGTCGCCTATAGCTATGTTTTTCATTGCTGGTAGCGGGAAATTGTGCTCGCAATTTTAAACTTCGCCAAGGAGTCACTAAATTAATACGATCATTTGCTGAAGCCTAGCTGAGTTTCCCTATCATCGAGCCACCACTGCGAGCCCTTCGTTGTTGACGCAAGCCATGTCCGTAAGCTGGCAGCTTGGCGATTGCACTCCAGTAAATATATAAGTATATCCAATCGGCCACAGGGTGCTACCTTTTGTGCCACAACCTGCTCTCTCACACTACATTCCGCAAAACGGTCCAGAATCCATCGCACAATATCTAAATCCCCACACCTCGCAATGACCTCTTGAACCGGAGGTGACATTGATAATGAACATTCGAGCACAAATATTGACAAGTTTGCCAGATAATATTTCTCTCTGCCTTTTTTGTCGATCCATTAGTTGAATACATGTAATATCATTGAGTCTATATACGAGGAAATAGCTGCGAGTACATGAACAAGATAAAGTTTAGCAGGACGAGCACTCACCACTAGGACCACTGCCGCCGACGGAGCCGACGGATGTTGCATTTCGACTCAAATGACAACCGAGAATTCGTATAAAGTGGAAAAGTCTCACCAAAGTATTTCTGGACATGCTCGCAAGGCTCAACTCGGGAGAAACAATGTCACGACGCAGCTGGGACAGCTGAGGACAAGTACAAATGAGTCGTGCGTGATTCGCTTTGTTCAGGTGATCCGAACTTCCAACGCTGGACATTACGTTACGTGGCTCGACTGCAAACTGGCATCACTCCTTGGTTGCAGGAGACATCTATCCAGAAGAAGAATCGCTGGAAGGAACTAGCGGGCTCTCTTGTTCCCGTACTTGTGGTCTAATGGGCTCGTGGCGACGTAACTGGAAAGTCACATGCTCTTTTGCGGTCGTGACAGCTCCTGACGAACGAGCGGTCTCATTTTCGCTTTTTCGTCTCCACCGCGATTTAGTAAGACGGCCATGCCTCCAACAGGAAGACGCCGCTTCTTGGCGCGATGGGTGGTGATCATTGTGACATTTTTCATCATCGTGGACGTGACAACAGGATGCTATCGTGAAGCTAAGCTACAGACCGAAAATTATCTGGGGAGCGAAAAGCAGAACGATGATGAAAATGCACGATTGTTGCTGGGGTTGGCGAGTCAGGTCAAACCCACTTCAGGCTCAAGTTCGGGACCAGGTAACTCAGGGAAAGCAGTCGGTAAAAGCAAAGTCCACTGCAGAGGTCACGTCAATACCCACCGACTCAGTGAGCAGCGAACAGCCTGCTATGACTGCAACAACCACAGCACCAACCACTGTCGCAACAACTGGAATGTCAAACAAACAAAGTAATTCACAGAATGCACAGTCGAACAAGGAAGTTCCAACGTCGTCCGAGTCTATCACGTCTGTAAGCACTTCTTCACCAAGCCAAAAGCCTAGTGAGCAAATATCAGGAACGGAAGAATCTACAAAAGGGACGGCGAATGATCAAGTTCCAACGGGATCTGACTCACCGTTTAATGTGCCAATTGCATCTGAAGAAGTTGATACTGCGTCGTTCAGGACAACTGAAGTTTTAGCTAACTCGAGCGAGTCACCTACAAATGGAAAGAAGAACAAGACAAAGCAGAGTGACTCATCAGCAACCAATCCACCGACTGAGACATCAACGGAGGAAGCGACTTCGGAGTCATCCAGCAGAAAGAAAGTGACGGGGAATAATGGGCAGAGCCTAAACGCTGAAGCCGAAGAAGTAGCTACAGACCAAAGCAGTGTAAATGACGAAGCCAATGCAAAACAGAACAAGGGGAAAAATAAACAAACTACAGCGACTCAAGCGGGCCATGACGGCAGCAATGGTGAAGATGGTGTCAATGGCAATTCCGACGGGAACGGGAATGGCAAAGGCAAAGGAAACAAGTCGACGTCGTCTGGCTCCGATGCGAGTGAAACCAGTCCTGGCAAGTCGAACGGCAACGGCAATGGCAAGTCTAATGGCAACAGCAACGGGAATGGCAATGGCAACGGAAATGGCAAAGGCAAAGGAAACAAGTCGACGTCGTCTGGCTCCGATGCGAGTGAAACCAGTCCTGACAAGTCGAACGGCAACGGCAATGGCAATGGCAATGGCAATGGCAAGTCTAATGGAAACGGCAACGGGAATGGCAAAGGCAAAGGAAACAAGTCGACGTCGTCTGGCTCCGATGCGAGTGAAACCAGTCCTGGCAAGTCGAACGGCAACGGCAATGGCAAGTCTAATGGCAACAGCAACGGGAATGGCAATGGCAACGGAAATGGCAAAGGCAAAGGAAACAAGTCGACGTCGTCTGGCTCCGATGCGAGTGAAACCAGTCCTGACAAGTCGAACGGCAACGGCAATGGCAATGGCAATGGCAATGGCAAGTCTAATGGAAACGGCAACGGGAATGGCAAAGGCAAAGGAAACAAGTCGACGTCGTCTGGCTCCGATGCGAGTGAAACCAGTCCTGGCAAGTCGAACGGCAACGGCAATGGCAAGTCTAATGGCAACAGCAACGGGAATGGCAATGGCAACGGAAATGGCAAAGGCAAAGGAAACAAGTCGACGTCGTCTGGCTCCGATGCGAGTGAAACCAGTCCTGACAAGTCGAACGGCAACGGCAATGGCAATGGCAATGGCAATGGCAAGTCTAATGGAAACGGCAACGGGAATGGCAATGGCAACGGAAACAAGTCGACGCCATCTGTCTCCGACGCTAGTGAGACAACTCCTGGCAAGTCGAATGGAAATGGTAATGGCAACGCCAACGGCAACTCGAACGCCAACGGAAATGGTGGTGACAACGGGGAGAAACAGAGTACCGTAAATGATATCCCAGTAAACGTCCCTCAATTAAACGTGGCCGATGACAATGGACGTGATGGCACTGCGAAGGGTAGCTCCAATGGGGAAGTTACGTCCGGGGCAGGTACAGTTAGCCCTAGTACGGCCTCTCTTTCACCACCAACTTCAGCCAATACCGGGAATGCATCACCTCGGTCTGAAGAAACAGCATCGCCCCCTGTAATTGCAGCAGGTAACGAACCTGGTCCTGCAGCAGTAGCCACTGCACCGTCAGACTCCACGATTAAGCACACCAGCGATGATAGTACAAGACCTGTTAATTCTTTGCAGCCTTCTGTTACAACAACGACGCCATCGAATCAAGGCACTAGCAAACGCGAGAACGAAA
>JACBOY010000256.1:0-22799 GCA_014706135.1 Phytophthora tubulina
CCGCCTACCATTATGTACGTTCGCAAACACTATAGTCCATGGTAGCGCGACGGAACCGCGACATCACCACTTGTTTGTCTCCGCCACGGCACCGCAGGTTGAACAAGACGCCGCTGGTTGTGACAGCCGATGGTGCAGACAGCGGTAGCGTGAAGGCATTATGCCTCGACGAAAGTCAGCACTGACATAAGATAGAGAAACAGAAACCGATCGATATCCCCATTTATGATTTTAGTTTTTAAAAACCAAATAAAATATTTTAAGATTTTATTTTTAAAAAAAATACTAGTATGTAGTTTCCATAAATAGTGTTGCGCCACATTTGGGTGTGCCGGATCTTAGACCACCAGAACTGTTGCAGTTTCTTGCACCGTCCCCATTCAGATTATTTACTACGGATACCAGTAGGTCAAATCCGGACTCTGGGATAACATCTCGGATGCTGCCGTCCAACATTGCGAATAATCGCGTCCTGTGGGAGGAGACACTGTCCAACGAAGAGGGAGGTGGTTATTAGACTATTCAGCTAGCTTGTAGATAGAAAGTGAGTCATCAACGCCTCCTATTCAGATAGCCGTAAAACTATGAGAACTAAGCCGATCTTGCCATCAATATATATATAATATAATATGACGTTTTGAGAGTGACCCGTGCTTTAGTAGGTTCGATACCAAAATCTTTTCAACAGATTGATGCCAGAGAAACGATAAATTTGACAATATAGATGGTGCATTGTAGCTCTAAGTTGGCGACATAGTTTTGTCGATTTGAGAGACGTTGATATAATCCAGCGTCATTCGCCGTTTTGTTACTTGTTATAGTGCTTTAGTTTTAAATAAGGTTGACTAGTTCGTAGTTTAGCCAATATTGCTAGTTTACAATGCATGCTCGCTCACATTCGCTCGTATCGTGCAGTACATTGCTATATTAGCATCTCTTTTCGATCACACGCAAATTGTAGTATTAGAGTCACTTTAGATCTTGGCATTGGGCTACCGATAGATTCATGCAAGGCATTGATGGTAAACAGAAAACGGAGTGTATTTTCATATTACCATCCTTGTCACTCGTTGCATTTGAATAGTACGTTAAAAAGACGTCGTAGAGCCTGAAACAAAGGTTGTTTACGTAGAGTCCCAAACGTTGGTCCGTGAAGCCGTTCCAATAGCATTGAACACCAAGTGGCAGGAGCTACACCATTATGTAAGCTCACAACACTAATCGACAACAGAAATAATTTCGTATTTTACGCCGTTATTATGTAAAACGTTTTCTTACTTATATTCTACCACTTGCAGTTAACGGCAGTGAGCTTAATCGATCCATCATCCTGACTGATGGAAATTGATGGGTACTTTGGTTTGGCATCGAAAAGTTTCTGACATTTCTCTCACTTTCTTTTTGTTTGTGGACTGCAAATGAGTGAAGGAATAACAAACGGTGATCGGGAGAGATCTATCGTCGCTGAAACGGCGGCCTCAGCCTCTGATGTGGAGGCTGAAGCATTAGTGCAGCGGTTACTGGATCAAGGCTACGGTGCAAGTACCCGTTCAGTTGAAAGTGCGGTAACGGAGCTGATTGAGCGCAATAATGCATATCGCGATGCCTGCGACGCGACGGATTGCTCCGAGACTGCATAGCCTCTGGATCAACAAGGCCGCAATTTCGATGAAAGGTGTAGGTGCAGACAAGACCACAAGAATCGATTGGAGCAGGTGGTAGGCCAGCGAGAAGGAAGCCCAAGTCGTGACGAGGTGGCCGGTGAACCTTCGGGCGCGGCATTAGGAAAACGGTCGGGGAGTAGCGATGTTGTAGCTCCGCCAAAAAAGCGTACTAAATTTGATGAGGAAGGATCATACGGTGGCGAGATAAAAAAGGAAGGTGCTAGTGGGGGAGACGACTTCATCGAAGCGGAAATCGACAACCAAGGTGATAACCAGGAAGCCGGCAACAGTGAAGAAACCAAGGATCAAGTGGATAATTACGAAGAGGGCGATGAGAGCGAGGGTGATGGCAATAGTGAAGAGACCAAGGATCAAGTGGAGCATTACGATGAGCGTGAGCGTGACAAACAACGATGATGAGGCGGAGGCAAACCGGTTGGTCCTAGGGTCTTTTCTGGCACCACGGGCTCCGATTGGGGTTCATACACCCCCACCGACACGATCGGGACCAAGATATTTTATGGCGCATCGGGCTCCAATTCGTGTGCACACCCGCCCATCGACACGCTATGATCTAGACCAAGATGAACAGGATGATGAGAATGAAAGTGAAGCCGAGGGAGCCCGTAGCGATGAATCGGCAGGTAGCCCCGCCGGTAGTGCGTCAGTGTTCGATTAGTGCCAAGTGATGACCACAACCACAAGTAGGTCAGCAAGAAAGGTAAGAAGGTTGTGTAGTATCGAGTTGATAATGCCAGACATTGATACTAGCTTTCTGAAGCTTATTTCAGTGTAGACACGAATGTGTGCGTACCAGCACCGAAGCGATCTATCTGCGTACTACAGCTTCTGCGAGATGCCGCCAAATCGGCCTCATGGGAATCCTCAGATCTACATACGCATAATGCACTACAAAATCGCCAGGCTGCGACCCATCCTACAGCCACCAACCCTCTCACTCTGGCTCCTTATTTTCCGCACACTTGCAAAACGATCCCACGATTTCCATGTTTATTATATTGGTAGTCCATTTTTTATGCGCGACATCAATAAATTAAAAGGTTGAGCGAGGAGGGAAAGTGTGATGTTCATTCTGTATTTGCGCTAACTTTATGTATCCTGAGTGGTATGTCCTATCCAGCCAGCATAATGCGGAAAAGATCTTGACATGAGTATGATTTTCAGAGCAAGCATGTGGCCCCGTGCTTCCAATACGCTCGATTATTAAATCCATTCAAGTGGGGAATGCTCGTACGAAGATGCCGCCACGGGTACGCTAGATGATGGTCCTACAGATTTTGATAGGTTCTTGGTGTGGTCCTTCTGCGAAGACGCTTTTCACGGCTCCAGCGCCAGCATGTGTTGATGTTGCGATTGCTTGTTTTCGCTTATTCTTGGGTCGTTTTCACGGCTCCGCTCAGCACCCTCCAGCGCTTGTCGCCGCAGCGAGGCTAGCAAAATCCGTTCGACAATACCTTGGTCCGAGCAACTACGGTGGTATGTAGCCGTGCTACTGCACGCCCTTGGACTTAACGTGATTGGTACCTTGCAGCGCACTTTCAACAACTCTTCGTTGGTATGGCGTGAGGGTCCTTAGGAAGGCGCTGCTGAGTTGAACAAGGTTTCTCTAAGCACAACACGATCAGCATCTCGACGTTCCCCAAATGTTGACGCAGCGTGTCGAGGACGTCGATCTCACCTATGGCACCCTCTGCACGGGTACTTCAAAGTGGGCGGTCGAGAAAGGCAACGAGCTCTGCGCCATCTACTCGGAGGGGGACAACTGTATCTAACCAAAGTATTGAACATCGCATTGGTTTCTTGTCTCGCTGCAGCCGGTTTCGTTGGCCCGTTTCTTTGAATACTCCCACGAAGATTTCCCTAAAAGCTCTCAGAAGAATACTAGGATATTGCAACATGGTACCAATATCTAACACAGCCCACAATGTTGATACGCTATCTACTCGACTACAATTATGATGAGGGCAGCTGAAAACGATCGCGTGCAGTCAGTTGCAGATGAGAATGCAGCATCAACGGCGGTGGGTGATGCCCGAGTAGCTCTGCAGCAATTGCCAGCGCAGCACAGCGCAGGAACCCTACAGTGGACGCCGCTGTGATAGAGATAGTAGATAGGTAGGCGGAGTACGTGGAAGCATGCACTGATACAGACCGAGCGGATGCCAGGTTCCTGGGACAGCGAGAGGCAGCGGTGCGTCAGGACAGACAGCTACGAAGAGCCGATCATCAAGAACGTGTCGACGAAGTGCAACACCGGTTTTCAAGGCATTACCAACCTTTACCGGTAGCCCCAACAGCACGAAACGATGGACCCGCACCAAGAACAATACGTCGGTTGAACTTGGCCCCACTCCGATCTTCAGAGTCGAGTAGTGATGAACTCAGATCTTATGAGTCCAGTAGTGATGAACAAGCCCCCAACGGAGCAAGAGAATCATCGGATGACGAGTCCGAGAACGTTGGGGATAGATGGGAAGCGCGGGTGTTGCATCGCTTGCAAGCTGCAGACGATCAGGCTTCGGAGAAGGATAGTACGGATGCTCCATTAGCTGAAAGACCAAGGGCGAGTGCTGTTCCCGAGAGAGGTGGGTCAAGTGAGGAGTCCGACGATCCGTACATCGATATCCAGTAGTGAGTTGTTAGGGATGCAAGCAGCGACTAATGAAAGAGACGCGGAAAGTATACATGTTACGTAAGCTGGTAAAACAATACTATCAATCTACACTCCACGCTCTACTGATCACGATAGAGCTGCACAGCAGCGAGTGCCGGCCATCATAGCGCACATGAGCGGCCCCAGTGTGCAGGGATGGCATAAAAATATATTTGTTTATATTTTTGGTCAAATAAAAATAAAAGTTATAAATATTATGCGAGTAAAATCATGTATATCAATGAACCCCGTCAAATCTGATAATAACGATCATTGGAGGAATAGAGTGCCAGGCCGATTAGTAGCCTCCTCTTGATCGATGTTGGTGTAGGCGGCCTACTACTGTAGGCCATCGTGCTCCCCACTAATGTACATACATGTGCACCACTTTGCATTAGCACTGGTTGTAAGGTCTGCTCCCGGTGAGGTTCACACTATCCTGCCCTGATACAAGTTGTATTGTGTCACCCAACACTCAGAAATTATGTCGGTGGTGGTCTATTTTGTTATTTGCTAACTCAACACTCAGAAATTACGTACTCTAGACCCCCAAGAAATTTCATACTGCTGCCTGCGCTGGTCTCATTTCTCCACCACTACCACAGCTCAATACGCACACGCAACCACCCTGCATTGCGCGCGAACTTACCCTCACAGGCACCAAGCAGCTGGCATTATCTCCGCCAGAGCTACCACCCCTCCAATCGGACGGCACCTGCCACTGCTCCGGCAGAACAAGAGTCCAACACAGGCAGTCCACCCGTAAGCAGCACGCCACCCACAGCAGATCCTTCGCCCCATTCCACGTCAGGCCTGCAGCACTCGACCCACTGTGCACGTCAACATCACCGCCGTCGGATACAGACGAACCCGCAGGCAAGCTGATGCCGCACGCAGAAGTGTTGCTACGCCATCCGACGCCAAGTCATCTCCACTCAGCAGTCGCACACCGGCACTGCTGCTTAGGTCTTCTCCACTGTGCAACTCCAGAGAAGCACTAGCGCCCCACGTACTCTCGATACCAGACACCGTCACGTTGCCTCCCGTCGCACCAGCACCACCGGCCAAACCCAACGAGCCACCCGCGGCACTGGAACTGCTGCCGCCGAGATCTGCAGCCTCGCCACCGAACACGCTCACCGACCCGCTTGACTGCACAGGCAATGCGCCGGACGCGATCGATACAGCGCCAGATGAACCGGTTGCCGCGAATTACTCGAAAGTGATACCGCTCCACTAACACTGTGCTTGCGCCGCCTGCAGGGCCGAGCGTCGCCGCCACGCTCTACCATCACCACTCAAGATCGACACACCGCTGCCCGTGAACGACTCCGACGCGCCGCCCGCCACAGTCACCGCAGAGCCTCGCCACTCATGGACACGCCACCAGATACTTCAGCACTAGCATCACCGGACCGCTGCCGATACCAACGGATCCGCTTGACACGCTGCTTGCCCTAGATGCTATTGAAAGCTCTTGTTCTCTACATAAATAGTGTACGCGTACATCAGCGTTTCTATTGCAAGCTCTTCAACTCGACAGAAATAGTGTATGTGTACCTCAGAATGACGTACCGTAGCGGATTTCAATACAAAAGTGAATAAAACAATAGAAACGTTTCAGTTGAACTTCATCCCGCCAAGTTGAACTTGGGCAGGAAGGATATACTGAACCTAAGTGAACCCAAGTGACCCCACTGACTTCAATTGCACTTCAAGCGCTCCATATTTAGTCTCTTCCTAGCATTGGCCGAAAAGGTGCTGTGCGTCAATTTGAACAGACACACGGTTTATACTTTGCGTCCTTCCGCTCAAAATCGTAGTACCGTCTCCTGTGCGTGTATCTATCTTTCTAAACGATGGCAATACACATCTCGTTTGATCATAAACCTAAACGAGTGAAATACCGTGGCTTGCAGCTAAGGTATTCTTTAGAAATGGCTACACGCTGGGAATTAACTGAGTAACGGGGAACTAAATTTGACCACATTTAAAAACACGACGTCTGTCCCCTGCGAGTTTTCCGCACGAGCGACACTTACAAAAATCAAGTGAGCAAAGCGCCCTATACGTTAGAATACGGTGTAGCCACACCCGTTTTCACAAAAAGATTTAAAACACCTCAAATATCTGAAAACTAGCCCCAAAGACTGTTAGCTTTCAGCTTAAGGCTGAAAGAACTACGAACTGAAGAGATGCTGTTCGACACTGAGCTACTTGGCATGACACTCAACTGGTTTTAGGTTGGGCAAATATGAAGCACGATAGCGGTTGTTACCAAGCTGGGTACGCGGCTGCAGTGGAATTCTTGACTTATTACTGGCGATTACAGACGCTACATCTGATGGAGTACCGCCCATGGAAAGAAGAGCATGGAGTGCGTCCAACGTGTTGCCGTCCTTCTCAAAAATGGTAGTTCAACCGACAACTTTAGAATACAAAAATACGAACTTCAAGCAGCGTGGTCTCTCCATCCAAGGTCGGCCTGCTGCAGTGGAGAGAGCCACAAAAGCAGCAACAGAATATTGCTCCGGTACGACCCCCAGAAGTTGACGTCAATTGAGCCTAGTTTGCTGACTGGAAGTAGAAACGTTTGGTCGCCTTCGCGTCAATTGTCTGCAGTTAAACACTCGAGCAGTACGTTGTCGGTTCTGAGTGCTGTAGCTGCCTGGCTAAAAGTCAAGACGCAGTAAATGGCGCAACGCGCTCTGCCCGCCTTCCTCCAGAACGGAGGTCTCGTGGGTTGGCTCCACGGCAAGATGGGGGAATCGGACGACCACCAACCGTTGATTTTGACAGTTTAGCATCCCCATTCGCAGATCGTGCTGTTACTCCGGCTTGCTTCAAGCCCTGCGAGAGATTCTGGTGGTCTTTGATCAATCCCTTCGAACGGAATAGTCAAATGTTTATGCGTGGTTGACAACACAATTTCAAGTCTGTGGCCTGCTGACACAGTGCGATTCTGCTCTGCTATGCTGCATACACAAGCTGTATCCACATATTTGGCCTCTCCTCTATCTGATGATAGAGTAAAACCCGAACGAGTCTTTGTGTGATGGAGAAGAAACCTTCAATGCAACATCACTCCACATTTTATTTGTTGAGCAACTTCGTAGCTCCATATTCTACATGTACACATCACCACCTAGATCAAAATCAACAGGAAAAAAAAGAAAAATTGGAATAGCATTTAGTGATCACTACCATTTTGAGGCGACATCAATTCGGGGATGGCAAAACAGGATTACTGACTCTTCTGTAATACATGAAGGCTCATTGTCGTTGCTGTGCAGCAAAGCTGATCCCATAATCCTTCCTGTCGGCCACTTGCATCGAATTGTGTAATGCATGACGTTGAGAAATCATAACACAATTTTCCGTCACGATGTGCTCAGATTATCATGATTCACTCCTCATCGCACTGGCGAGAAGGTCTGTCGAATTGTGGCATCAACACAGTCGTCTCGAGCAGCACTTCTCATTTCGGAATCGTCGTGAGCACGAAGCCACCTCAGGTGGTGACGATGACACTGCAAGCGTTAGCTTGTCTCCTTCTTCTTGTTCTCCCTCATGTTATTTCAGCAGACGACTCCGTTCAGCTAAGTGAGAGCTTTGGTGGACCTCATGGAGCTGAATTCTCCGACCAAGCTTCGGTCGCTGCAGGGCAGACAATCGGTTCCATTACGATTCGTGCGGGCGAACGTGTCGATGGTATTTCGCTGGAAGTTACAGGTCCGACAGCAGCGACATTCAACCACGGTGGAAGTGGTGGAAAGGAGAATACGCTTAAACTTGGCGTGGGGGAATACATCACGTCGATGGAGGCTCACTGGGCCGAGAAAAGTGGACGCACTCGCATCTTCTACCTTAGCTTCAGGTCAAGTGCTGGCAACTCGGTTTCTGGAGGATCAAAGACGGATAACAAGAACACGGTCACAGCACCGGAAGCTTTTCAGCTTGGAGGCTTTTTCGGGCAGGATGGCGAGGAAATTGACAAGTTGGGGGGCGATTTGGACACGAATTGCAGCAGAAGCTCCAGAACCTGCTACAGCGACGGAAGCCCACCAGAAGCCACAAAAGCACCAGCAGCAAAAGCTCCGATAAACCAGGAAAAACAATCTCAAGGTGGTTCAGGTAGTGAAGCACTCACTGCTCAGATCTCTGCAGGGTCGACGGAAGCATCAGCAGCATCTGAAGTAAACTCAGCAGCATCGATAACATTTTCGTCAGCAGAGTCTACCGTGGATTCTACAGCGGGTTCTGGGATGTCATCACAAGAAGCTTCTGGGGCTGCTGAGTCCTCAACAGGCTCAGAAGCACCTGCACCAGGCAAGGAAGCACCAGCTAAACCCACCATGAGTGTGGATGACTCTATTCAACTTAGCGAGAGTTTTGGTGGACCGCACGGTATTGATTTCTCCGACAAGAACTTCGTAAATTCGGGACAAACCGTCAGCTCCATCTCAATTCATGCTGGCGAGCGTCTCGATGGTATCACAATGGAGATCTCGGCACCAAAAACACTTACGTTCACACACGGCGGAACTGGCGGTGATCAAAAGACACTTATACTTGGTCCGGGTGAGTACATCGACTCGATGGAAGTTCACTGGGGGAAGAAAGATGGTCGTACTCGAATTTTCTACGCCAATTTCGTCACAAGCGCAGGTAATTCACTTGCTGGAGGGTCGATGACGGAGCAGAAGAACACAGTCACCGCGCCTGAAGGATTCCAACTTGCCGGCTTTTTCGGCAAAGCAGGGAAGGAGATCGACACGCTTGGTGCAGTTTGGGCGTACATTGAGCTCGTCACGCCAGCACCAACGCCAGTTCCTGCTCCTACTACAATTGAGGACTCACCAGGTACAGTTGAACCTGCTGACATTGCAGGGAGTTTGTCAGAGGTGACGACGAAAGTGAATAAGCGGCCTGTTCAATTGAGTGACTCTTTTGGTGGACCTCACGGTGACCAATTCTCCGATCAACTAGCGTGTAGTTCCGGAATGACCGTCAGTTCTGTCACAATTCGTGCTGGAGAGCGTCTTGATGGCCTCAATGTGGAGATTGCAGCGCCTAAGAAGATGACTTTCACTCATGGTGGGAAAGGTGGTAAGGAGAGCACCCTTACACTCGAACCAGGAGAATATATCACGACTTTGGAGGCTCACTGGGGACAAAAGGGAGGACACACACGCATCTTCTACCTCAGTTTGGGCACGAATAAAGGCAACACGGTCTCTGGAGGATCGCAGACCAAAGAAAAAGGCTCAGTGACCGCACCAAAAGGTTACCAACTCGCTGGGTTTTTCGGTCGGTTCGGTGACGAAATTGATCTCGTGGGTGCCGTGTGGTCCAGCATTGCAATGGTCAACGAGACAGTATCCGCTCCTGCTCAGCGGATGAAGATATCGTATTGAGCGAGTTGTTTGGTGGCCCCCATGGCAACGCATTCTCCGATATCAACAGCATCAAGTTTGGCCAAGTGGTAAGCTCCATCACACTTCGGTCAAATAAGCGATTTGATGCCGTGACGTTGCAGGTCACCGCACCAACAGAAAAACGATGAATCATGGAGGAAATGGTGGGACGGAGGAGACACTTCCACTTGCCCCAGACGAGGTGATCACATCAATGGAAGCACAGTGGGACAAGAAGGACGACCACACTCGGGTGTTCTACCTGAGCTTTACTACCAGCGCTGGTAACACGATCTCGGGTGGAACTAAAACAGCAAACACAGGAACAGCAACCGCTCCTGAAGGTTTTGTGTTGAGCGGATTTTACGGTCGAGCTGCGGATGAAGTGGATCAGCTTGGAATTATATGGACGAGAAAAACTGCCAAGAACCTTTTGTTGACAGATCAATCGGTTGTAGCGAACGGAACGTACCCCACATCAATCCGGAACTGGGTGGGTCCAACGATCGGCAAATCCACGGACACAGCGTGCTATCGCAAGACGATGGCCTATGACAGCAACAATATTTGTCCTTTGGGTTATGGCAAGGACGGTGTCGATTGCATCGCCCAATGTCCAATGTCGTACCCCGTTTCTTGTGCTTTGGAATGTATTCCTCAAAATGACAATTGCGTACTCGCGGTTCTCTCCAAGATCGGTGCCGTTGCCGCTGTTGTACTCAATGCCGCATCTGGAGGCGTGTTTGGTGAGATTCTGGCAGTGTACAAGATCACAAAGTGGACTGTGAAATGTGTCAAGAACATCGTCGAGGTGATTCGAGGCGTGATTTACTATCTCCGGTACCGACAAACTTCTGCACCCCAAGGAGATACTGCTGAAATGCTCGCCGTGGCTTACCAAGCCGATGTTGTTCTGTACGACCTTCCCATTGCATTGTGTACTTGTCTGAATATCCCAGTTCAAAAACGCCGAATTTGCAGATTACGTGCTGCAAATTGTGGAAGGCATTGTCAAGCAAGTCATCACTAACGGTGATGAGATCATTTCGACTGGAGCGGATGTCATGAACTTGCTCACTAGAAATGATGTGATGAATAAGTCAGCGACGACGGTGGACGAGCTTCAAACGATCATCGACAATAATTCAAGCTGCGGGTGGGAGCTCAAACGCCTCACAGATCGAGTCATTCGCGCCGTTCTCAAATACCGGAATGTAAGTAGTGAGGTCGACGATATTCGTGTCAAGGTGTACAAATCCTCCATCGTGTTGAACGACATCCCCATCGTCACCAACAATTGTATGGGCGAGTTACTCGGCGCCAAGACAGTAACAGCAGCCTACCAGACCCGTGACTTACTCCGAAAAACA
Organism: Phytophthora tubulina; assembly: GCA_014706135.1. Classification (NCBI taxonomy): domain Eukaryota; phylum Oomycota; class Peronosporomycetes; order Peronosporales; family Peronosporaceae; genus Phytophthora; species Phytophthora tubulina. The sequence continues at coordinate 11,126 of JACBOY010000256.1, forward strand.
TTCGGGGTAATCGTGGATCAGCTCATTGAGACTGGTAAAACAGATATGGGGAAGGATGTGGCTGAAGATGAGTATATGCAGAAAGTTTCCAACATGGGTCTGGTCGTATTGTCAACAATCGACCCCACTGGTATCGCGTACATGGCCTCACAATTCGTACAACCGATTTGTGGTCCTACCGCTTATGTTGGAGAGATCGACGATGGAACACTGTATGACGCATTGGGTCTCAAGACAGTGGATGAGGCGTTTGCAGGCAGCTACGGGTCGTATACACACGCAGGTGATGGCGTTATCCATCTCATTTTCGAGAGTGTTGATACGAAAGACGTCACCGTCGAAATCCACTCGGGTGGTGACGAGTACACTCAGGTTGATGTCGGTGCGGGTGACACGGTGACTTGGGATGGTACCTTTCCGGAACTGGAGGACAAAAACATGTACTTGGATCGGTGGCGTCCTGGTCTCCTTGGTATTCCTGGTTCCGGCGGTGGATCCCTGCTGCTGTGGATTCCGCGTTCGTCGGAGGGTGGTCATATCACCATGCACGTCAGGATTAACCCTTCCTGAAAATTGATTATGTGTTCTTGCCGCAAATGAATAAACAGTGAAAATTGTTGTGGTAGATGAATGTCTCCCAGTCGCTCAAAATTCAGATTGACCCAGAACTTGGTTGACAAGCTCATAGTTTACATAGAAACCTCGACAAACTTGTGTGGAGTTGTGGCAGATTTATTGATCGCGTCCTGTATGTTGTGTCAAGTGGAGGACGCCTGATCAGTAATTTATTACGACATCAAATGCAATCGCTATTTTCTATCGTGAGTCCTTTGGTATCATAATGTGTGTTTTAAGAGTTTAAGTGTAGGTGATCCGAACATACCTACTAGTTTGGGGTAATCAAGTGGATTTATAAGAAACCGAATCACAAGTTCCACAACGAACAAACCGCCAGCACGACACTGGTTGAACTCCTACCGACATGAAGCGCGTGCTGCTGTTAAAATTTACCGTGCCGTAGCTATACAACATTTCGAGGCGAAGTGGTACATTGAGCAATTTTGTCAAAAAGAATCCTGACCTTGACATAATCCAAGCATTGGATCTACAGTACATGTAGTAGAGTTTGCAAGAAATCACCACCGCGGTTGGAGTTTATGGCGTGGATATACCTACTGTACATTCGTGACTCACAAATTAGCACTATGGATCTCTTTTTCACGCGATAACGCTTACGATTGTGCACAACAAGTCCATTCGGCAAGCTCCGATCGAATTTTCAGCCTTGCAAATACCCACGACAACACATTGAAGACAACAGGTTCTACATGTACCTGCGTAGAGCGGTAACCCTGTTTCTAATGTTCTTGAATTTGACAACACTCACATTATTTCGTGACCCAGTCAAACCTGAAGGAAAAATCGGCACCTACACATCAAAGATAATTGGTGCAGTGTTAAAAAGATTTGTTTGCTTGTTCCAGTGGCACAAATAACGAAAGTTCAACGAACCGAAATGCGCAACTCGATAGGTAAGCGTGAACATCATCCACACCATCAGTTTTGACAAAATGAGTTCACTTTGTGTTTCTAGTACGAAAGCCAATTGGTACAACGCGTCAATCCCACAATTGCGTTTCATGATCCCGGCGAGCAACACGAACGAGAAGAGCTCCAGTAATGCGTAGATGAACATTTTTGATACGATACTGAGGACATTATCGGGAGTCACCCCCGTCATCTCTGTGTGATACTGGGCACTTGGCAGGTGCGCCAGGACAAAGACAAATCCGCCGTAAAGTATAGGCACGATGATCTCCAAGTACTCCGCCAAAATAACGCACTCCGACGTAAACAGAGCTTCGAGAGTTTCTTGGATAACAACGGAATAGTCGACAATTGTAGTGCGACGTTCGCGGGATTCTTTAGAGCAGACTGTAGTGAGATCGGCTACACTCGGCGGTATAGTCGCCAGTTGGTGAGGCTGAACAGCAATAGTGTTTCGAACACGACCAGGGATTGTCACCAATACTAAAGCCTGGGATGGAGGGTAAATTCTACTAGATGAATGGCGAAACAATCTCCCAACCGACGTTCTCTCCAGCTTTTCCAATAGTATTTGTTCAACACCTGATAATTGATGGGGAATACATGATCGAACTTGAACTCCTGAGATTTTTCGTTGTTCAGTAATAGCAATTGGACTGCCGAAAGTAGACTCCTGTTATCTCCATCGTCCTGAATGATAGCTGCTTTACGAATACGCGCTAAAATACTTCGCGTGCGCTGGTGGAGCTCGAGTAAATCCGTCATATTCTGAGAGATCGACAAAGAGTATTACCCCCAATGATACAATCGACAAACTTGGCAGGAAGGTAACCAAGTATAAAGCATCGAAACAGTCGACAGTGAAGACGATTTCTTCGGGCACAATATCCCATTTGTGCGAGGCAAGATGCGCAAAAATTCTTTTCATGAGGATCTTGAAAGCTGTCAGCAACAGAAGCACCGGTACTTCGTATACGGTGTGGGTTGCTTTACTAAAAAGCATTTGAAAAGCAGGGTATCCAACACACATAACCCCCAGCAGGCATGCAACGTTATTCAGTCGATGAAGCTGGCTCCGTCTTGATAGTATGAGTCGAAATGCGCGAACGCCCACCACAGCACCCAATAAAAGCAAAAACATCCATGCCATCGGGACTAGGAGAGAAATAATAAAAAATGGCACAGGAAAGACCCATATTTCTGAAGTTGCCATACCCACTGTGACCAAAGCAGCCCCTAAACATGTGCAGTATACTGCCTTTTGCCGTAAAGAAGGTGGAGGCACGTCAAACCACGGACCAACTAGATTTGTTAACACAAAACCAAGTACTGCTCCAATCATACCCACCCGCGGCCAAAATCCGTAATTCGCTCTCCACCCTGCCGTCGGATTTTGAAGTGGAATACTTTCTTGACATAGCAGAACAGTAACCGTTACCAGTGGAGGTGTCATGATTAGGAGCATCACACGAAATAATGACGTCTTTCGAGTAAACTCCTCTAGAGCCAGAGTCCGTTCAATTGAGTATTTTCCGCCGCAGTGGGTGAGTTGCAGAGCGTACCATGCGTTGGTGACTTTGGGCCACAAGCTGGGAGGAAACATTCGTAAAGTTTCGTCTTGGAAGTAGTAACGATGTGTAGCTTAGCTAGACAAGGGAGTTGAGATAAGTATTTTGGGAGCAATAAGCGTCTACCCTTAGAAAGCACCGGGTACGACACTAACACAGTAATAATTGTCGGCACTGTCTGTTCTAGTTTGATTTATAGTTCGTGGTTTCGCTTCATCCAGTCGAATTCAAAAGAAAAATCAGCTCCTGAAAATGTAATGGTGAACGAGTTGTTAGTTGAAAAACATTTTAGACTGTGTACCTTTAAACCATGAACGCACCAAAATGCTCAACTCGGTACGTCAGGGTGAGCACGATCCAAAGCATCAGTTTGGACAACACGAACAGTATTTGTGTTTCTAGCACAAAACCGAGCTGATATAGTGCGTGAATGCCACAGTTTCGCTTCGTGACGAAGGCAAGTACTATGAAGGAAACAAGCTCTAGCGCAGCAAAAATGAGCATTTTGGACACCATGCTAGCCACGTTCTCTGAAGTGATCCCAGCCATCTCTGAGTGATACTGTGCACTAGGCAAATGAACCATTGCCATCACATAGCTGGCGTAAAGGGCAGGTATGACGATTTCCACGTACTCAATCAGGACGAGGCACTCAGAAGTAAAAGTACTTCAAGAGCTTGTTGAAGAATCCTCGAATTATCGTTCAATGATTTTCTCCGTTTTGTTGTTGTACGAGATATTCCACGAGAACCGTCTTTTATACCTGTTCGCTTAGTCACAATTGCTAGTGGCGTAAGGGGTTGAACAGCAGCAACACTTAGGACACCACGTTTTAGCCCTCCAAAAGTTGATACACGGATAGGACCTGTTACCATGGTCGCATGTGCCATCACACGAGTGACATTCGTCGAGGGTTGTAATGTGATGCTAGATGGACTACTTAGTGGATGGTTGTTGAGCCTGTCAAGTAGATTTCTGCCTTCAGATGACAAGTGCTGGAAGATAGATGAGCTTACTCGAATATCTGCTTGCGTTTGTTTTCGGATTGGTTCTGAGCAGTAACATAATGACCGCAGTGCCGTGAGCAGATCATCCTTGTTTGTCGCTCCGGCGGCCTCATGAAGGCGAGTCAAAATGCTTTGTGTCCGTTGACGGAGCTCTTGTAGTTCAAACGCTGTTTGAACGAAATGAATAACGAAAATTGTTATCAGCGAAGTAGTCGACAGTCTCGGCATGAACGATGTAAGATAAAATGCGTCGAAGAAGTCGACTGTGAACACGACTTGCTCCGGTATCATGTCTTCCTTGTGCGACGCTGCCGACACGAAAATGCTCTTCATCACAATCTTGAATATTGGCAGGAAGAGAATTACCGGCAGTTCATAGCTCGTGTGGTTGGCCTTTTTGAAAAGTACCTGGTAAGCTGGATATGCTGCACACAGAAAACCTTGCAAGGTGCCAAGTTTATTCAGTCTCTGTAATTGTTCTTTTCGGGAACATATTTGCTGGAAGGCGCAAGACCCAACCACGCCACGTAAAGAGACCACGAGTAGTGCTAGCGAAACCAAAGAGAGCGAAAGCATAAAGAACGGGATAGGAAACACCAAAATCTCTGCTGCTGCCATGCCGACAGCTACAAACCCAACCGCCTTCAATATACAAAGTATCAGAATCTGCTTCGCTGTAAGCTCTGGGACATCAAGCCATGTGCTAAGGTGACTCGCTCCAGCAAAACCCACGACAGCACCGACACACCCCACACGGATCCAGAAGCCGTAGTTTGATTTCCACCCAGCAGTTGGATCCTGGAGTGGCACGCTTTCTTGGCACAACACAAGCAGAAATATAAGAAGCGGCGCTCCAATGCTTACCATTATGACACGAGTCAAAGACGTCCTTCGAGTGTATTCCTCGAGTGAAAGCATGCGTTCGATCGAATATTTGCCACCGTAGTGAGCGAGTTGCTTACCAAACCATACATCTATAACTCTTTTCCCTTGAAATGCCAGTCGTTATTTCGCAGTCTGAGATAAAGGGCGCCCCTTTCCTGGCTGAGCGGCAAGAGATGCCTGTATCATCGTTGAATCGAAAGGATGGTGGAGTGCTCCACTGTTGGCTGTATTCATACAAAGGCTACCCAAACAGTTATCTATAGACTAAAATCTACGCTATATTCGCCCGATGCTCCCATTCAACAATATCCATAAAAACACTTTGAAAGAAAAAAATAAAGTCGGTCACAAAGCACGACAAAGAGAAGAATGCAGAATAGGAACTCCAACAGACCATAGCAAGATATCCATGAATCCAAGCTACTTGCCGAGTTATTCCGTCTCCAATTATTAACAAGGCCACATATGTTCTTTTGAATTATTTTTAAATTAAAATGAGTGCTTGTCGGTTAGATAGATCTCCTTCTAACGAACAGATAATACGCTGGTATTAGTAAATGTTTGTTGCAGCGAACAGATAAAATTACCATGTTAAAAGTTCATTTTGGTTTTCCTTCGTTTTCTAACTTAGAAGCGGTAGGTCGAAAACGAAGGAAAACCAAAAAGAAGTTCTAATCCGCTAGAAAGAATATTAAACGTGCCCCATGAACTCGCGATCCAAACCAAATTAAAGATTGAAAAAAATCTTTCATTTCGAGTTTTTGCTCCACGCAAGCTTCTCAGGTACAGTATTAATAGTGATACTGATAGTGCTGCATAAAGATGAATTTATTGGTAGTAGAGTACAAGTACTGTACAGGATATGTCCATTTTTGAGTAGATCAAGTAATACTGGCCTACGCTACGCGTGACTGAGAATAGCAAGAAAGATTGGAAGTTGAACACCTGTGCTTTCAGGCAAAGCGAGTACCAAGTAGCGATTAACATTTCAATTTTAATTAATCACCGAACATTTCCAAGAATTGCAGCTATTGGCTGTGATAGTATCTAAGCTGTTGAACACATCATACTTGCGTACTCAAAGTACCTCGAAGTAGTAACAAGAAACACTACATGTAGTTATGAAGCAATACATGTAGTTTCATGCGTGGAAGATGGACCCCTATCCCATTATTAGTTATGAGCAGTACATGTACCCCTATCTCATTACTTGTACAATCAACAACGATCGTACTAAAGTAATCAAGCGGTAATCGATCTTCGCACCGACGGTTCTAAGCTTACTGTAGGATTAAGCGACAAAGGTACTCGGGATCGTCTATTCGAGCAACAAAAACATTCAGAGCAAGGGTTCTGTAGCATACTGAGTCCTCATTCTCCGATCAAGCACTTATATCGCGAGCAAGAAGACTTGATATCTCCAACCCTTGGGGATCGTCGATCATGCGCTTGGACTACTTCGTCGTATTTGTCATAGTGATCTTCTTTGGAAGCTGCCCGACTGACACAGCTGCTCGCAACCTTCAAGGTAGCACGAAGACGACGCCTTCTGGGGAACTGCCAACTACAGAATCAAGTGAGGAGAGGTTTAACTTCAAAGTTAAGGCCCTTTTCAAGAAGAACCCTACTCTATCAAAGTCTTTGAAGATTAACCCCAGTCAGATTAAGGCCGAGGATATCAATAAAGCCAAGACCGCGATCAAGAACCATCCTGAAGTCGTCAAGGCCTTGAAGAAGTCTCCCAGTCAGTTAAACGCTCAGGATCGCGCTGCTGTGGATGGATTTTTCAAGGGTATGAGCGAAGGTGAAAAAATACTGATGATATCCGTGGTGTCACTTATTATCGGCGCACCGATAGTGGCTGCCATTGTGGGCATCTGGACTCAAAAATGATGTGACAACACTGTGTGCCTGCACGATGACATAACAGCATTGTATACATGCAAGATCATTTCAAGAGAGTGGGTAAACTCAAACAAAGCGTTGTGACGGTCGTGAGTCTTTGAAAATCAACATGAATCTCTTATCAAAAGTTTTGTTTTTGTTACGTTGATGTTTCCTGGTCCTTGGCGAATTCTATAGCCATCGATAACGCTGACCTCGATAGTATTTTCGAGCCACGTAACAATCAAAGGTTTCGCGGTTGGTCCGTGAATCATTGATATCGTCGAGAAGCATTACGTGTTTTGGAATGCAAAAAGAGTAGCGTTTACAGATGTATGAGGCGTAGACCATCGCATCAGTAGTACATCTCTCGACGCAACCATTTATACAACATGAAGATGCTGTTACTGGTAGCTTGATCCATTGCGTTTGTTGTGTACCATTCAGATCGATGTTTGTGAAGCCGCTTCGTTACAGAAGGATGACCATTCTTAGTAGCTCCATCCATGGCACCTAGTGACTACTTGGTTCAAACGATCATTTGGTGATAAAGTCAATGAAGTATTTCAAAGTGCCCATTGCTCGACAGGAGTGTTAGGTGAATGACTTTGCCTGGAATACTTTTCGACCATTCACTTTATGACCTCGGGATTGTCATCTTGATGTGACAAATGGCTTTGTGGAAATTTAGCAGCATCGATGGACGTGCAGAGTCTGAACGTGCATGTTTTGACACCAGAGAGTTATTTCTTGTCCATCGATGCTGCTAAATGTCCACAAAGCCATTTATCGCATCAAGATGTCCGTGTGATGTTGGTTTCTCAGGTTCCAGAGCTAATAAGATATTTCGCGATATCTAATTGGTCTAGCTTGTCGACCTAACTCGGAACAACGATGTATTTCCTTGATCAACAAGCCACTTGATCATTTCCAATTGGTACAGTTGCTCGAGTACGTGACTCGATCCAGCATTGCACCTCGTTCAGAGACCAAATAAAGAAACTCCACGTGTCGCCTATAGCTATGTTTTTCATTGCTGGTAGCGGGAAATTGTGCTCGCAATTTTAAACTTCGCCAAGGAGTCACTAAATTAATACGATCATTTGCTGAAGCCTAGCTGAGTTTCCCTATCATCGAGCCACCACTGCGAGCCCTTCGTTGTTGACGCAAGCCATGTCCGTAAGCTGGCAGCTTGGCGATTGCACTCCAGTAAATATATAAGTATATCCAATCGGCCACAGGGTGCTACCTTTTGTGCCACAACCTGCTCTCTCACACTACATTCCGCAAAACGGTCCAGAATCCATCGCACAATATCTAAATCCCCACACCTCGCAATGACCTCTTGAACCGGAGGTGACATTGATAATGAACATTCGAGCACAAATATTGACAAGTTTGCCAGATAATATTTCTCTCTGCCTTTTTTGTCGATCCATTAGTTGAATACATGTAATATCATTGAGTCTATATACGAGGAAATAGCTGCGAGTACATGAACAAGATAAAGTTTAGCAGGACGAGCACTCACCACTAGGACCACTGCCGCCGACGGAGCCGACGGATGTTGCATTTCGACTCAAATGACAACCGAGAATTCGTATAAAGTGGAAAAGTCTCACCAAAGTATTTCTGGACATGCTCGCAAGGCTCAACTCGGGAGAAACAATGTCACGACGCAGCTGGGACAGCTGAGGACAAGTACAAATGAGTCGTGCGTGATTCGCTTTGTTCAGGTGATCCGAACTTCCAACGCTGGACATTACGTTACGTGGCTCGACTGCAAACTGGCATCACTCCTTGGTTGCAGGAGACATCTATCCAGAAGAAGAATCGCTGGAAGGAACTAGCGGGCTCTCTTGTTCCCGTACTTGTGGTCTAATGGGCTCGTGGCGACGTAACTGGAAAGTCACATGCTCTTTTGCGGTCGTGACAGCTCCTGACGAACGAGCGGTCTCATTTTCGCTTTTTCGTCTCCACCGCGATTTAGTAAGACGGCCATGCCTCCAACAGGAAGACGCCGCTTCTTGGCGCGATGGGTGGTGATCATTGTGACATTTTTCATCATCGTGGACGTGACAACAGGATGCTATCGTGAAGCTAAGCTACAGACCGAAAATTATCTGGGGAGCGAAAAGCAGAACGATGATGAAAATGCACGATTGTTGCTGGGGTTGGCGAGTCAGGTCAAACCCACTTCAGGCTCAAGTTCGGGACCAGGTAACTCAGGGAAAGCAGTCGGTAAAAGCAAAGTCCACTGCAGAGGTCACGTCAATACCCACCGACTCAGTGAGCAGCGAACAGCCTGCTATGACTGCAACAACCACAGCACCAACCACTGTCGCAACAACTGGAATGTCAAACAAACAAAGTAATTCACAGAATGCACAGTCGAACAAGGAAGTTCCAACGTCGTCCGAGTCTATCACGTCTGTAAGCACTTCTTCACCAAGCCAAAAGCCTAGTGAGCAAATATCAGGAACGGAAGAATCTACAAAAGGGACGGCGAATGATCAAGTTCCAACGGGATCTGACTCACCGTTTAATGTGCCAATTGCATCTGAAGAAGTTGATACTGCGTCGTTCAGGACAACTGAAGTTTTAGCTAACTCGAGCGAGTCACCTACAAATGGAAAGAAGAACAAGACAAAGCAGAGTGACTCATCAGCAACCAATCCACCGACTGAGACATCAACGGAGGAAGCGACTTCGGAGTCATCCAGCAGAAAGAAAGTGACGGGGAATAATGGGCAGAGCCTAAACGCTGAAGCCGAAGAAGTAGCTACAGACCAAAGCAGTGTAAATGACGAAGCCAATGCAAAACAGAACAAGGGGAAAAATAAACAAACTACAGCGACTCAAGCGGGCCATGACGGCAGCAATGGTGAAGATGGTGTCAATGGCAATTCCGACGGGAACGGGAATGGCAAAGGCAAAGGAAACAAGTCGACGTCGTCTGGCTCCGATGCGAGTGAAACCAGTCCTGGCAAGTCGAACGGCAACGGCAATGGCAAGTCTAATGGCAACAGCAACGGGAATGGCAATGGCAACGGAAATGGCAAAGGCAAAGGAAACAAGTCGACGTCGTCTGGCTCCGATGCGAGTGAAACCAGTCCTGACAAGTCGAACGGCAACGGCAATGGCAATGGCAATGGCAATGGCAAGTCTAATGGAAACGGCAACGGGAATGGCAAAGGCAAAGGAAACAAGTCGACGTCGTCTGGCTCCGATGCGAGTGAAACCAGTCCTGGCAAGTCGAACGGCAACGGCAATGGCAAGTCTAATGGCAACAGCAACGGGAATGGCAATGGCAACGGAAATGGCAAAGGCAAAGGAAACAAGTCGACGTCGTCTGGCTCCGATGCGAGTGAAACCAGTCCTGACAAGTCGAACGGCAACGGCAATGGCAATGGCAATGGCAATGGCAAGTCTAATGGAAACGGCAACGGGAATGGCAAAGGCAAAGGAAACAAGTCGACGTCGTCTGGCTCCGATGCGAGTGAAACCAGTCCTGGCAAGTCGAACGGCAACGGCAATGGCAAGTCTAATGGCAACAGCAACGGGAATGGCAATGGCAACGGAAATGGCAAAGGCAAAGGAAACAAGTCGACGTCGTCTGGCTCCGATGCGAGTGAAACCAGTCCTGACAAGTCGAACGGCAACGGCAATGGCAATGGCAATGGCAATGGCAAGTCTAATGGAAACGGCAACGGGAATGGCAATGGCAACGGAAACAAGTCGACGCCATCTGTCTCCGACGCTAGTGAGACAACTCCTGGCAAGTCGAATGGAAATGGTAATGGCAACGCCAACGGCAACTCGAACGCCAACGGAAATGGTGGTGACAACGGGGAGAAACAGAGTACCGTAAATGATATCCCAGTAAACGTCCCTCAATTAAACGTGGCCGATGACAATGGACGTGATGGCACTGCGAAGGGTAGCTCCAATGGGGAAGTTACGTCCGGGGCAGGTACAGTTAGCCCTAGTACGGCCTCTCTTTCACCACCAACTTCAGCCAATACCGGGAATGCATCACCTCGGTCTGAAGAAACAGCATCGCCCCCTGTAATTGCAGCAGGTAACGAACCTGGTCCTGCAGCAGTAGCCACTGCACCGTCAGACTCCACGATTAAGCACACCAGCGATGATAGTACAAGACCTGTTAATTCTTTGCAGCCTTCTGTTACAACAACGACGCCATCGAATCAAGGCACTAGCAAACGCGAGAACGAAAATAGTGATATGACGAAGACCAAGTCGGAAAATGATTCTCAAAATCTTCGAGGCGTTCCAACAATTTCTTCAACTGAGGTTTTAGCATCATCGCAGCCTTTAGATCAAACAAATTCTTCTCCAGTACCAATTACTGGAACAAAATCAACATCACTGACGACAGCTCGAAGTGAGGATTCCACGAACAATTCGCCGACAGCTCGGGGTGGAGATGCTGCGGACCCAGTAGTAAGCACGATAACTCCAGGATCCGAGATCAAGACCAGCAAAGCAGGTGCATCTTCACCAACTTCAGAGAAACGAACTTCTGACAGCAACACAACCACTAGCACGAAGGGTGCTGGTGACGGTGAAGAGCAAGCCAAACAAACCAACAGAACCAAGACACTGTCTGTCGAGACGATGGATGCAGCAGCAGAAGAAGCAAAACAATATGTTCGTGGAGATCCTACCTTCGCTGGTATCGATGATGGAAGTGGAAGTAGCATTTTTACAGAGGGTGGAGATGGAAGTTCACCGCTGGTAATCGGAGGCAAAAACGTGGAT
>JACBOY010000257.1:0-160862 GCA_014706135.1 Phytophthora tubulina
CAACAGAGTGGAATTGTGAAACCATAACTTCAACAACTATTATCTAGACTTGGGAAATATTGCAACAATCGTGAGGAAGGCGGGTTCGAAAAGCACCTCCATGCTCCAAACGAGACCTAGAGAATATCGTTCGACTACTCTATACCTCAGGTTGTACGGAAAGTGCCTACCTCGATGCCACCTTGGTCGTCATGATGTGGTATCTGTATGGCCGTAGCTCAGACACAGAGCAGCTCGAGCAGCAGCAGCTTTCAATACTATCTGGTAAGCATTGTTGGTTTCCTGAACTGTTGGATATTTTAATTGCCTTATACACACCGTTGTTTTAGGTGGAGTTCTCTTTCTTCGCTTTAAGAGGGTTAAAACGGCTTTGCTCCAAGGTATTTCGTTATTCAAAGACCCAACAAATTTCTTAATATGCCCGATATATGCATTTGCGGCAGATCTATTCATGCAAACGGCCCCCCATGCAAGAGCTTGTTCCCACAATTTTTACACAAGAAGCGTGGTGCCGTCTGTGTGGAAGATGTAGAAAGCTGAGTTTTGTGGAGCTTCTCGAAGCAGACGACAAAAATGCAGCCTTGCCAGAAGCGCTGAGGACGATGGCCAACTCTCGGGTTCTTGATGCACAAGCGTATGTTAACCGTTTGGGTACTGGCAAGAAGATCGCAGAAGGAAAACATGTTAGGCTCCATCCGAACTTCCCTCATACTCGTTCCGGCGCGGTGCGGCCATGCACGCGAACGATGGTAGCTTGGCGGAGAACTGGATCATTGAGCGGGGTGGCTGGCAGCTGGATCGCGTCAACAAGGCCTTCAGGTATATGCTCGGCACGACCCAAGCCGACCAGAAGGTTGCACGGGTGCTGAGAGGGTGGAAGCCGAAGGAAGGCGCCAGGCATCCTTCCTGCGTGCACTCGAAGAGCCAAATATGGCGGGCGCTCGGAAGCTCCAGGTGCTACTCTTCTCAAACACACTCGGCTTCGCTGATCCCGCTCTCAACCTTGATGAAGAAGTCGCGGAGGTCTTGACAGCTACTGTCGTCATGCATTACCCCGATATGCTGCTGCTATCGGACAGCAGTGCATTCCTAGTCAAAATGCGGGAAGCCTTGGGTTCACGGGCTATCGGGGAGGCGGGACTGCTTGCGTGGAGTGAAACAATACGGCGTGCCTTCACTCCTACGCCAGCTCCCGTGGAGACTCGCGACGGCGACGCCCAATACGCGTCACTACTGGAGTTCCTGAAGCGCCAGTCTGAACAGATGAACGTCTTGGTCCTGCAAAACAAGCGCATAGAAGAACGACTGTTAGCTGTTGAGACGCGGAACTGCGCACAACCTGGCACTGCGTTATCAAATGCAGGAGGTGGTGTTGTATCTTCAGCTGGCAGCTGGCCTGTCGCCACGCATACAACCGCACCGGCTCCTCAAACCGTGCGCCCAGAGAAGAAGGGCATGCAACTGATATCGGCAGTCTGGTACGAGTGGTTCATGGCCGAGCCACGAGTGTATTCCTCGCGCTCGGTGAAGAAGACAACGCTGTACGAGTTTAGGCACATCGCAGGGTACATGATGCTGTTCTTTCCGACGGGATTTAAACTTGATGCTGCGTCTCCTGCATTCAAGAGCGAGGTGCTGAAACTTGGCGAGCGGGCACAAAAGAATGCGCTGGCGTTCTTGAAAGATAACGGATCAGCAGCTTTCGCAGCCGGAAACAGCTTTGAAGGCGCTTCGCAAACTCTGTAAGGCTAGCAGACTTGATGAGCACATTACCCAGTTCCACGAGCGTGTCGACAGCGGTAGTGTCACCGAACCAACACCTTCTTCAGCTCTCCCAACGTTTATTCGCCTTCAAACCAGCATCCTACAAACTCGAGCAAGTATAAACCACATGCGTAGTTAATTGAAGACGATGACCGGATTCGAACCGGCCTGTAGCAAAGCTACTCCTCCACCAAGAGGCATCGTCACTGGATCAGTACACGCTTACCGACGCGTATGCGTCGGCATCACCACACCAAGAGCCTACCCTTCGTGCGCGCAGGGCCCTTCTGTAAAGTCGTTCTGCCGCACATCGTCGCGAGCCGGTTGGTAGTGGCGCTGAAGAACAAATGGCTAGTAATCCGTGGCCATGGGATGTGTCGCATGTGTGTCAAGTACGGTACTCGATCCGCTTATTATGTCTCACACAGTAGTTATGCTCCAAATAATGGACTCCGACTTTTTGTTACGACCCTCCTTGTCGAATTTGCCTCCTGGTGTGATCATCGCTCCCAGTTGTTTTGTGCTACAAAACGTTTTTGCTTGATTTCTCGGCCTACAGGCCTTTTCAGAGCCTCACACAGCGTGATTTTTGTCCCAGAGACTCTCTTGCATTGATCGACTTTTCTCTATGCCCGGTCACTAATCCTGTGCCACAGGATTAGTGACAGGGCCTGTGTTGAAGGTTTTTTTATACCGGTACTGGTTGGAAGGGGTCAGCCTGAGTCGAAACTCTTACTGTATGGATGAATATAGTGGGTTTTCCGACAGATAAATTTCGGGATAGTGTCATACTGATTTTTGACCAATTATGTATGCTCGTGACTGCCCTTTTAACCAATTAAAACACTCTGGGTTAGGTTTTATGTTACCGACGGCTTCCGACAAATATTTGTCGGAAGCTTGGCAAAAACATGTATATCTCAATACTGGAACCAAGGCATCAAAGTATGTTGTAAATATTATCGCGGATCTGACAACTAGGCAATAATCCTAGTATAGGCCGTGAGTGGACAGTGTTGTCCCCTCTGTCAACCACACGTGTCCACATGTTAAAAAGCAGAAGAGACAGTCAGTCCACCAGAATGAGCCTCTCCGCGGTTATTCCAGCGAACACGCCAAAGGCGCGGACTACAGGAGTCAGCGCTTTCGAGCGCATGCTCAAAGCCGAGAATGTATCCATGGACGTTGTTCAAGCATGCATTCTCGACGATAGCTCCGGCAAGACTCTGGCGGCCGTCAAGGACCGGTTTGACTACTACCTGGCCGCTCACGAATGTAAGAAGGGTAAATTGGCACGCAACACGGTCATTTCATACTTCAGAAACGTACAGCTGTAATTTTTCGACGAGCATCCTCATCTTAGAGTGCCAACTAAGTTAATCCTTCTCATACAGGGAAAGACTCTAGAAAAGCATGGTTTAAAACGTGATAATGGGGTTTACTCACAAGGCACCGCGTTACACAAAGGAGGACCTACACTCACTCATCCGCTATATCTATAGTACGGCGTCCGTTGTCTCCGACTACGAAGATGCCGTGATTGCATGTCTAATGTGGCACTGCTTTGGGCGATCTTCGCATCCCGGCTACATCAGCAAGCAACACGTCACAATGCCAGCTGACAACGGCCTCTACGTACGGATGCTCCGAGTGAAAACGGCTGTGGAGCAAGGCCTCACTCTCTCCTGACCGTGACGACTTCCTGACTTGCCCGCTGCACACATTGGCTGTTGCCTTGGTGACGCAGGAGGCACCGTGCACGTCGCTGCTGATCCACCTTCCGTTGCTCTCCACACCCGCCACGACGTCGCTCAACCCCGGGGACCCTCTGCTGGAGATGCTGCAACTTGACCGGTTGGGGTCCTCCTCCACTGCTTCACCCCCTGTGTCCAACTTGGTTGGGTCTCCGTCGTCGGTCAACTCTGCTCCTGGTGCTTCCGGGCCGAGTCCTCCAAGTCCCGCTGCTGCTAGCCTTGGGAACGCCAATCAGGTACGTGGAGAAGACGGCGTCCAAGCATACGTTAATCGGTTCTTAAAGAGGGTGGCAGAGCCGGCTGGGGCAAATGGCAACTTGGCGCCGCGCTCCTTCCGCAGAAGAGGCGCACAGCACACCAACGGAGACGATCGGCTCGCAGCGCAGTGGATCTTCGGCCGGGGTTCATGGGGTATGACCTTAACAAATAAAGGCTTTGCCTACGTCTTCAACACGCCGCGCGAAGACAGGAAAGTAGCCCGTGTGTTGAGTTGGGTGAAAGGCCGACGAAGCTCCAGTAGTGACAGACGCTACGGTGCTCGACCATGGAGCTCAAGAACGCTTGATGCGGTTGCAGGAGCTGCTGTATGGGGCTAGAGGACGCCAGGCTTGACGTGAATCGCAATGTAATCGGAGGGTTGACCGCGTACCTGATCAAGTATCTCCCGCAAATGACGACCTTGGCACCTACGAGTTCATTTGTTGTCCGAGTCGAGGAGTGCTTGGATGCTGCTGGGATCTCCGTCGCTGACATGCTGGCCTGGTCGTTGGATTTAACTGCTGCTTCCTCTGGGTCTGTCCACGAAAACGAGGTAGAAGAATAAAGGACCAACCACTGCAAGTCTTGTTGTCATAACGCTGCTCTTATCAACGCGATTATCGAGAGCAATCAGTTGATGGCTGGTCGGCTACTCGTGCTTGATACTGCCATCTTCAAGCGACCTGCATCACACGAATCGACTGAACATGAAGCACAAGAACAGGAAGTGTCAAATTAAGAACCACCTACCAAGCGCAGAAAGAAAGCCTCTACCAACCTCTCCTCGATGTGGTTTGAGTTGCACACGACGCTGCCTCGCATCTGGGACTCTAGTGACCGACAGAAAAGTCAGACTACCGCCTGGTGGCTGCGTACATGATGCTGTTTCTTGACGACGGATTCCAGCTGCGCGAAGGAGCAGAAGACTTCAAAGACCGCGTCCTCGCGATAGGTCTGGTCAAGGCTTTGCATTCTTGAGCGTCAACAGCATTTGAGCGAAAGGCGGCAGCAGCGTACTGCGGGAGATACGCAAGCTTCATCGCGTAGGAAAGCTTGACAAACGCATCGTTGCCTGCCGCAGCCGACTCACCGTGGAGAAAATCATCGATCCGGCGCTTGCAGGAACACAGAACATACTTCAAGTTGTAGTACACGTGTAAGAGGAGTTAGTACATCCGCTGTTCATTAATCGACCATGTGCAGGGAAAGCCGGTCAGTAGGGACTCAAACCCCCCGCTCGTTACTATCCAAGCGCTACACCAACAGTACCGGCGACTAGCTTGTTCACGTGTAGACAAATTGTTGGCGGCTGGCCTCAGGCGAAGAGAGATCTGCGGGGATGGCTCCGAAAAAGAAGACTGAGGCCACACGGCTGCATGTCGGAGATTTGTGACGCTCTGTTATTGGCTAAATAAAAAACTGGACAAGGTTTATTGTGTGGCGCTCAGCCATTGGCTGATTAAAACACCTGAATCAGGTTTAATGAAATGAGTGGCCTACGGCGACGATGTCATTATTTCGGTTTGCTTTATCATTGTATTGAATCATCTCTAATGGTGGCCCCTCACCCCGCATCGGTTCTCATTCGTGTAGTTGCGGGCTCGAGTGCTCATTACTTGCTAAATACAAAAAAATCGGGTTTCTCGGCCTACAGGTCTCTACAGAGCATTTCTTGGCGCCTGTGAACTCTCTTAGGGGCTGGTCGCGCTGGCTGGTGCTGGTTCTCGGTTTGGTGTTCCAAAGGGTAAGGTTACAAGTTGCCTGTGATTGCCCGAAGACGTGTTAAGATTATGCAAATCTAGAGGACCCGAGTACTCGATTGCCGAGCTGGTGCCCTGGTTCTCTGCGGTGTTTGTGGGGGTTCCATATTCATACAAACTTCGATCACAATCCCAAGGATAATTAAGTGGAGTTATTAAGTCGTTTTTGCCTAACCCCTGGAACACCAAACCGAGAACCAGCACCAGCCAGCGCGACCAGCCCTTACAAAGCTGACTGGGATTGTCGTACTTATTATGGGCGTACTTAATGCGACTTCCCTAAACCTAAACTTGTCCTGATTTTATTGCAGCAGTACTAACGTCCAGTTTGTCGCTCCATTTATCGTCCATGCATGTAATCTATGAATATTTTTCACCAGTCCAGTGTTTGTCCCCCTGTTATCGTCTAGGGAGCGAATGAAGCGAATGGAGCCAGTGCTTACGAGTTCATTTCTAAAACCGCGTCGTGGTGGAGAAGCGGAAAGCAAGCGGCATTGCGGGACGGTGGTCGTGACTGGATGCTTTGACGGCGGTTGGGAGCGAAGACACCTCTTCCGAAGACATTCACGGTGTGCCGTGGTTAAGGCCACCCGATAGTGGCGTAGCGAGCTGAGTTACCTGTGAGATGAACAGTACCAAGAGCGCATGTGGGAGAGGCGGAAGCCCGGACTGGTGAGGAAGAGTTGCCTACGTTGCGCGAGGCTTCTTCACGCCCTGCGAGTCGACGGTTGTGCTCGAACTAAGCGATGAGGAAGAGTTCTTCGGTGCACGTAGCTTCCCCGTGTCCGGCGAGCCTGCGATTGTGTCCGAACGGGGCTGTCTTGATACGTCACGCATCAGTGAATCATGCGTGTGTGGCAACAGTGCCAAGCTTTTGACGCGGCTAACAATTTATTACGCATCTGCAGCAGCTAGTTCAAAAGGGTTCTACTAGATAATGTCCGTTTCTGAGTGCTGTTAAGTGTGTCGATGGTTGCCTTGAAGTACTTTCCCACAAGAAACTTACTATACATGTAGCTGGGAGGGCGTGTGTGTACATGCAATACCCTCCCCTTCAAGCTTGCGTAATCCCCAAATGTATGTACCATTTTATACGACGAAGTCATCAACGCCTGATATCATAGTACGTTGTATGAGTGAACGCTGCAACAATTTGCTCGTATCCTGATCTGACTTCGTAGAATCACACGGCAACCGCTTGGAGCCCAAGCCAGCAAAATACGTAGCTCATCAGATCAAAATGGTGAGTATGCAAGAAAGCGGACCCCACGGGTTATTGCTCGGGGCATCTCGAACCCCACAACCGACACGAATCGACGGCAGTGCTGCAGCGTTCTGTGATGCGTCAGATTCACCGCAAAGAAAATAAATTACATGCATGGACGATAACTGGACCGAACACCTGGATGATAAACGAAGCGAAAAAATGGACGCTAGCACTGGCCATTTTATTGGCTGTCCCAAATGTCGGAAAGGTGTCGGAAAGGGGTGCGAGATGGTACTGTAGGAAAATGTTATGAGCTACGTAAATAGCCATTCTTAGAGGCGGATATACATGTAATACCTGTTCACACAATGAAAATGCTCTAATGCGAAGACTAACGACTACTAAGTATGCGTTTTCAATCAAGCATGCAGTCGTGGGGTTTAATGTGCGGTTCATTGAGTTAAAGGCCAAAGGCAGGAAGGTTCCTGGCACGAAGAGCAAAGTGCCGAATGGCAACCCCTAAAGGGACGGTGGGAGGGTAAGAAAATTAGCGTACCGCGGCCTTGGACCTCATGGAGTCGTCCTTGTAGTGGTCCTTGGCTTGAGTGGCGGCGTTCCTGCGGTCTCCCGCAGGATCGCTTGTTCGTGGTGGCGGTGCGAGTCCTGCTACGACGAAACCCAAATGAACCGAACGTATCTTGAGGACGGCGCGTGGTGATTGGTGACTGGACAAAATACTGTTGTCCATTTTCTGCGACCTTGAGCACCTTGAGCACCCGATCACCTTGACACCTTGAGCGCCTTGAGCAGCTCGAGGAGCTTGAGCACCTTGTACTATTTGTCCTCGTTGAGCATTGTATCTGCACACTTAATGAGATCGATGTAGACCGACTTCCTTGTGCTTGAAAGCACACTTTCCCCAGCTTCGTCCGTGTCGCTTCTCCGCTACGCTCACCAGATTTGCTACCTACATATGGAAACAAACCAAGGGTCTAGATGGCCTGTGTCTCGGGGATGCTCTCCCCCTGCTCCGATACTTCCCATGCGTAGGTGACGTTCTATTGGATGATATCCCATACTACAGAACGCGATCTTTGGTAATAACACTGCTTGAATTCTGCACAATATCCGTTATATCCAGTACAAGTCGTTGCTGGAGTACTCTAGTGTCGGATTTACTTTCATCATCAGTAAAAGCTCGTTAAAAAGAGCGCAAAGGTCAGCTGGAGAGCAATGGGATTCAAAACAACTGTGGTTCAAGTCATCAAGCACAAGCCGTAAGCGATGCATGGATACATTACCACTATAGCGGGACAGCAGGGCTTATCAGCACCGGTATAAGTGCTCCCATTTTTTCTTGTGGCAGTTTACATATCAATCTATAAATAAGTGCTTGTTTCTGAAATACTCGCTGAAGTTTTGATGTACGTTCATGGGACGATCAAAATGAAATTTCTTCGGCATGCTGGCAACTTTCGAGAATTGATTTACCCGCCGTTTTGTCGAGCTCGTAGAAAAAGATAAATTGCCAGTTGAGTAAAATCGCATCGAGCCAATCAAAAACATGGAATTCTCCTGTTGAGTCCAATGATTGGCTGAAAAGGTTGAAAAGGGGGCTGGTATCTCTTTATAAACCAATGCCGTGTAAAGGCGAATGATTCAAAGTTTGGTAGAAAATCTTGGCTAAAGTATTTTTGTTTATGGAAGTGGCCTAGAATGCTTGTATAGTAACGGAGTAAACTCAAGTACGGGTACTGACAGTTCACACGAACCAATCCGATGCATCTGCTCCGCCTGGCAGCAGCAGCATTGCGCGTGGAAGAATCGCTGCGGACGACATTCGGTCCATCGTTTTTACAAAAGCACACTAAAGTAACGCTTAGCTGCCACAAACGACATGTACCTTCTTGGCATTATTATTAATAGTTGTACGGGTATAAGTTATTAAAGTGGTCGATACTTGATTAATGTATTGAATTCATGTCTGATACGAACGTAAATACCGTGTATGGTATATAAGAAGATAAAATCAACTGTTTTGGGTTCGACATTCAACTTGAGTTCTTATATAACAGGTATACCGACTTCTCGAGTTCGTTTGACTAAGTTTTGAGTTGTTTGGGTTTCAAGTAGAAAAAGTCAGAGTAGTTTGGGTCAGAATGACCCCCCTAAAACTCTAAATATAAAATCCAGAGAACACTCATATAAAAATGTACTAAACTGGATTTGAGCTAGGAATCCGATTAGCTGTTTTAGCTCGGCTGGTTTTCGTCTCACAGCTTGTGAGTCACAAGGCTTGCTGTTAAGTTGAAATCTTTATCTTTGTATTGGCACCAAATTTGCTATTGTCAGCCAAGTAATGATGACGAAATGAAAAATGATTACCCAAAAATTATTCTAAACTGGTTTGGATTGGATGTTGAGCGAAGAGAACATAGAAACTAATACCCGTCTGGGTCGATACAATTATGTTAGGTGCGTTATTCTACAGTCGTAACGGGTTCTACCAAATAATACGCTATACTATTACAATAGTATACCATCAAAACCCGAAAGGGTATACTATTCTGCAGGGTATTATACTGGTGGAAGCAAGCTTACTATGACCCCAGTGCCTTGAATTCACTCGACAAATTGTAGTTTCTCAATGTGTATATTAGCAGTTCGCTTGATGGTCGCGGGTTTGTCAACGGGTTTGATATTGGCGAATGTGCTGGTGTGTCTTACAGCTTTCGCGGTTAGCTGAAAGATGGGGGATCTAGCCAAACATGCAGATAATTCGATGGAGTACAATCGAATTCCAGGGATGGTATACTAAATGGAATGGTATTATGCGGAATTGTAGACCCTAAAAATGTTGGAGGTTACTCTATTCGGACAGGGTATATTATTTGGTAGAACCTGTTAATTTTCGCAGACCGTGCAGATGCTGCGGTTGCGAAGCAGGCGCAGGAAATGCGTTGAAGTGAACTGAGGGCAATTCGAAGATGTCGGCCAACATGAGCTGCTCTAATCCGAGAATGATCAACCAGCGTATATTCGCTTCACTAAATTTCAGAGCTTCTTCGCGCGCAGCGCGCAGCGCGACTTTGTATTGTAGCGTCCATGTGTCGAGTTGAGTGTTCTGATTAGCTTAGTTATGTAACGGTTATACAGATCATCGTGTCCTAACTGATAGTTGCCGTTGCCTCGGTCTCCATCAGATATAACAGGAATATCGTTTAGAGGAGGAACGCATTTCTAATCTATGGTTCTGGCGTATAGGCATCAAAAACGTCGTATTTATGCTGTGTGGACGTTACATGAGTGGTATTCATCCATTTGGAGCAAGTAGAAAGGAGAAAATTCCCAATACATGAGAAAATAAACGAAAAATCTCTTCTTGCAAATTTTCACATGATCGTACATGTAGTTAGCAAAATTAGATAGTTTCTTGTCTCAAAAGCAGCTATTACAATGTAAAATTCATATCAATCAACAAGTTTGGACCATTATTGGCAAATGTGGGTCTTCAATCCGACCTTTCTTCGAGTTCGTATAAGAATTCTTTAAGTGAACTTGATACTCAGATCTTAATCTTGCTTTTTGTATAGGGCCCTCGAAATCGAGTATCAGATATGAAATTTGACAAGGATATCAAGTTGCTGTATACAATTGACTGGGAACCAAGTCGGTGGACTCTGTCCGCATCAAATATACCAGGATATCAGGGATGAGAGGGATCATTTAGGACAGGATGATCTGTATACGAAAAAGTGC
The DNA here is from genome assembly GCA_014706135.1 of Phytophthora tubulina. NCBI lineage: Eukaryota > Oomycota > Peronosporomycetes > Peronosporales > Peronosporaceae > Phytophthora > Phytophthora tubulina. Next base: position 10,503 of record JACBOY010000257.1, read on the forward strand.
TACGTGTAGTTCCTAGCGTTTTACTCAAAATTTCCTTGCGTGGTTCTTTGAACCAACCACGCAGCCATCCGCGCACACCATAGAAGGACAAAATATCACAAGCACAATGAAATCTCTGACCAACACCATGAAATATAGCACAGCACACGAACAGAGACCCGTGCCGCCGAGCGACCGGCCTGGTCCTGTACACGGCCAAATGGGACGCCCTCTGTCGAGGCTGCTATAGACGGGCTTCCCAGCAACCACCGTGTTTTGGAAGTGGATCTTACCCACTTTTGTGAGGTGAGTCTCCTGACGGTGTGTACTCACGTACATATTAGTGTATAAACATTGGTGTGGCTCTGTGTGGCCAAACATTCTAACGTTCGTCATTCGACGAAAGATGAGCACCGAGGCCGAAGCCATCGATCTGGTCAGTAGCGAAGAAGGCAACGACAGTGAGGAGGAGGAGACAGCGGGAACCCATCCTGTTGGCCTGACAGCCGAGGTCGAAGACGTCACTGCTCAAAAGGCTCCGGGTGTTCTAGAAGCTGCCGAGACCGCTGAGAAAATGGTGAAGAGCTACAAAGAGCTCCGTGAGTCTCAGAAGCGCATGAAACCTAAGAATAACCCATTTCCAACAAAAAATCACGAAAGAAGCGATATCAAGCTAAAAGTGCTCCAGTGAAGGACAGCCGACGCATTTATCACGTCAAAACGATGCAAACACCATTTATTCAAAAGTTCCTGCAAATACCTGGCGTCCGCGAAGCATTGCAGCGCCTTCGGACTAAAAGAGAAGAAGAAACAAAGGAGGCGCACGGTGCTGCAGATCTACCAGTCGGTACAGAGGAAGAGAAAGGTGAGGAAGCCGTGGCAGAAGAAGAAACCGGAGATCCGGTAATATCTGAAGCCTGGGGACCAGAAGAGATTGCAGAGCCGGTCGCGGAGGAGGTAGCAGAGCCAGCAGCAGAGGAAGCTGTCCTCGAGGCTGGTGAAAAGGAGGCTCCACGCGTGGAATGGCCCGCGGCCATCACGAGATCTCTCGAATTGAACGTGAAGCCCGGGATTGCGTTGAAGGACAATTGGCCTGCTGACCAATGCAGTTGTGTCGGGGATTGCTACGCGGATGTGTGTCCCAATGCTGCCGGAGATTTGTTTTGTGCTCGCGACAATTGTCACTACCGTGGACGCTGCTCGAATAGAGTGTATGAGTGCCCAGACGTGGAGTTGTTTGCTTCGAGAAATGGAATTGGTGTGCGAGCTACAAATACCATTCCAGTTAGCACGACTATTGCGCCGTGCACGGGACTGCTGACAGACTTTGATTACGACGACGCTGACACACAATACGAGTACGCTATTGGTTTGCAGTCGCGGGGCAAAGGGAACAAAAAGTTATTCATTGATGCGGAGCGCTGGGGCACTGTCGCCCGTTTTGTCAACCACTCCTGCAAACCCAACACCCTGTTCCTCGAGAAGCGTCACAACCGGGAGGTGCATGTGATGGTCCAGACCGCGAGGGAGATTCGCGCCGGCGAAGAGGTCACGGTTGACTATCAATACACTTGGTTTACGCACGACTGCAACACGCCCAATTGCCGTCAGAAGAAAGAGCAATAGTCTGCTGCAAGCACGGTTTCTGAAGCCTAAGAGAGGAATCAGGAGATAAGCGCAGACATGCGATAAGCTTCGTACGAAGACGAAGCGATTCATATACGATTTTGCTACGTTTACCTAATTTTGAGTATGAAATGCTCGGTTGGATATATGAAGGACATGTAGGTGTATATGTAAGTGTAGCAGGTATCCCGACAGGAGAGGAAACCAGAGGATAAGCGTAAACACCCGCGATTCAAGAGATCAACGCGACCAAAATGATATATAGCATGGTGACAAATGTCTAAGATTGAGTATGAGGAGCTGAAAAGAAGATGGGGTAAGGTACCTTTAGAGCTAAGACGGTACTTCTGTAAAGAAACGGTACTCGTTGAGGGAAATCAAGGTGCTTTTATTTCATCCACGGTACTCATGTGAAAGTACTGTACTACCAAGAGTACCGTGAATTACAAAGTAGTACCGTGATCTATATGCAAGTACAGTGACATACTGAAACCCAGTTAAATAATCGCTGTGTCGAGTCGACACACACACTTCCGAATCAGCCGAAAGATGGACGAACGCTTCTGGATAATTTGTCGCGTCCATGTGGATCCCAAGTCGAAGGACTATGCATGGTCCCGCAAAGATATGACGCGGGAGGAGCGTCAGAAGGAGGATGAGGTTTTCCTACGCAGTCGACAAGCCAAAGCAATGAGAAAAAGGTATTGGCAGTCACTACACGATGGCAGTTCGCGCTGGGAGGATGAAGTCGAAGACCCTAGAGACGAAGTGGAGGTACTCGAAGGATGTCTACGTGCCACGGAGTTGGAGATATGCGCAGCTCCTGATGCAACATACCTGAAGGCGGCTCATCGCGGTTACGTCACGCGTTTAAAGGCAGCACGAGTTGCACGCAAGCAGAAGCAGTTACACGAACAACAGCGATTGCGTGCAATGTCGCACAACGCAGCTCTACAGCAGATGTGTAAGAACAACCCGCTGCAGCGAATTGCTGTACCGCGTGTCGAAAGCGAGGGCGCCACGTCGGCTGCAGCTAGCACAGCTAACACACGCCACGGGGGACAGGGGGCTAGGGACCCGGAGGCCGGATCCGGTTACCAATCGGATGTTACCCGGTCTAGAACGAGTATTGCCTGGTCCTGCCATCTTCCGATTGCCAAAGTTGACGAACATGGCTCTCTTGACGACCTTGGAGAAGACGTCGCGCACGCAGAACTAGTCGCACTTCAGCCAAGAGAGAAGCTGGGAACAAATACAAACCGGAAGCTGCATCGCAGCCGAGCCGCGGTCTCCACACAGTTCATTACCGTCCGACCACGTCCGCCGAAGCGGTTGCCGCGATAGAGCTGAGAAAGAGGAGTGCTTGGATCACAGTGGTGCTTGAGCTGAGCGCAAGGGTGCACCTTGTCCTTGCGCCTTGGTAGGATTACTTGAACACTTGAGGGTGTACCGAGCCCTCAGTGCCTTGACAGCGTGATCTTAACGCGAGCGGTCTGCCAGTTCCGTCGCGCGTGGTGTCCATCTTGAAACACGCAGGGGTCACCGCCGGTGAGTCACCGGCCCCACGCGCCAAGCTAATCTTGATCTTGTGTGGTAAACGCCAGGCAGGTAGCCAACTCCATACCTGGTGCACAGAGGCTCACCTCCACTCTCCATCTCTGCCCCACACGGGGGGACTTCTCCGAGAAGAAAGATCCTACGAAGAGGCTGGAGATGTACCTTGAACCACTTGAGCCAAACGGCGCGAAAAACGAAGTGGCTGTCTAGACTGCCCTCATTCTTGCTTAATGTTTTCACGAATCCGCACGTATTGCCCTGGTTGCCAATTTTAGCCAATACGTAGATTGCATTATCGTAGGCGGCTGCCGCTTACGATTTCGCGGGATACCGCGATGACAGGCTCCCGCATAGTGAGATCCAGTCAAACAGTCGCGTAGAATTTTCTCATTCCGAGAAAACGTAACCGGGTCTCGGATACGATTTGGCGCAAACTGCAATATTCATCTTACGAAAGCAAAGGAATCGGCAATTCCCAGAAGGGTACCAATTACTGCGACATTTTACCATACAATAATATATTTCCAGAAACTCGTTTCATAATTTATTGTGCCTACTTGGACTCATTATTTCAGACCAATCCAGGCAATCGAGATCTCTATTTGAACCAATCAAAATCAAGAAATAGATTTGCGTAATGTATTGCAGACAATACAATTAGCAATAATGAATTTCGGGAGTTTTCCTTTTGGTGTCATAATTTATTTCATGGAACTGCTTCCATACTATTGCAATAATATTTTAGGCCGAGGCTGACCACAGTGGCGCCAGGGCTGAGCGGGGCGTTGCAGCGCACCGTGCCGTAGTACTCCTCGGTGTAGATCATCAGATGTAGGCCGACCCAATGTGGCACGAATGGTGCTTCGTACGCATCAGTGAGAAAAATCGCAAAGTCGATGGAGCTAAAGGCTTCATAACCAGCATTTTTGGTAGTGGATGACGCAGTTGGAGGATATTTGAAACTTGTACCGTTGCTAATATCAAAATCCTCCTATGTAAAAATCCTCAACTTACATGTATAGCTCAGAGATAGGTTTAAAAAAGACGAAAAAAATGACGTAAAAAGCAGATAAATATACGGGAACGTTGGAACTTGCGGCCAGGTACTTGAAAATTCCGTATCCCACCAGGCTGACGACGGTGGCGCGGGACGCCAAAGAGGGGTACGGGTGCGGTCACGCTATTGCCTGGGTCCTCGTACAATTCCCTCAGCTTGCGGTTCGGGTCACGGGTGATTGTAGAAATGAACCTTTTTTCACGTGTCAAATCGATACTTTCATGTGTGCGTTGAACTTCATGTATTTTGGGAGGTGGTGGCGACACTACTGAAAACCGTGCATCGGTAGAAATGCATACTGATATTCATATATGCTTGATTTTGATTTTTTAAGCTTTTTTTTTAAAAAAAAAGGATAAACCGTTACTATACCTCTTGAGGAATATCCGGCATATAGACCGTAGTGGCGATGTACAAGTACCAGTACTGTCGGCACGCACGTTCATATACGGGGTATGGTAACACCATATTGAAGACTATTTGACTCGCCCGCTCCTTTTTGATTGCGCTGTGCTTTGATAGCGTAAGGTCGGCGGAAACGGTTTCATGTAAGTGTAGGCGACCGGAAGCGCCGTTCTCTTCTGCTGGTAGATGTCTTTAATAGCGCTTCGATAGTCACTACTGTAAGTGTTGTAAACTTGAGCTTATTTATCGCTGTCGTTCATTTAGGCTATCAGAAATACCTGAAAAGCCGGCGTGAAAACACTAGTACCTTTTCCAACAACCTGCCTTCGGTGAGGAATTCACGTCATGTTGCTTTAGTGGGAGTGGAGTGGCGGGTTGAGATCTGCTCGGAAGAATGAAGAATGACTACGACTAGCTACCTCCAGCGCTCGGGAAAGAGGGGTTCCGTTCTCCTCCCTGCGTCGTTCTACTACATGAACTCCTCGGACGTTACGAAACTACCGATATCCAACAACCTGTCTTCGGTTGGGAATTCACGTCATGTTGCTTTAGTGGGAGTGGAGTGGCGGCGCCCCAGAATGTAATCCGTCACGACACGTCTTGTAAAGACAACAATATGCAGCTGGGTTGTGTTAACCCTCCACTGGTAGCTCAGCACATTAATCTCGATAATCCCTCAGTGCCCTCAGCAGTGAGTACTGGTTAATCTTCAAATGAATTCGAGAGCCAACGACCAAGCAACTTAATTGTAAGTCGATCGGCCCCTGCATTTAGTAACACCATCGCGCCACCGACCCGAACATAATGAGTAGAGTAGCGAGTCGGATCGAGTCCTTCGGCTGCAACCGCCTTCTTGATGATAGTTGCCACTTCTTTCGCCCCGATACCCGTACCAGATCCTGTTGCCAACGCAGGCTGGTCGTGCCGGGTTTCAAACCAAGCTGAGGCTTTTAAAATCCACCTCGCTGCACGCACTCGGCAGACCAAATTGTCACCTGACTTGATATGATACCGGATCTCCTCACGCCCAAACCGATTATTCTTCGCAACGTAGAAACGAATGCCGACCCGCGTAGCTCTCCTTGGTAGTACTGGCTGCCGGAGGTTATCCAGGAAAATAATGTCTTGTAGCCGAAGCATGTACGGGTTATGACGTCGCCCGATATGAAGGTACTCCAAACGTCTTAGCAAAAAAAAGTGAGCCAACAATAGCCCACCCATGGGGAGCTGGTCGCGAGGTTGCTGGAAGTCCATCGATGTAGCAATCCGGGCAATAGTTGGGCTGAAAGCGGATGCTGCTTGTAGACTGGGTTCGTGAAGCAGAGAATACCACGAAGGAGTAAGGCGTGCCCAGCGTTGACACCAGGGTCGTATCCCCAATTCTGCCGATAGTACCAACGCACTGCGCACAACCTACTGCAAATGGTGGCGTAAGAATTTCCTTTTCTAGCGATGTTCACACGAAACCGCCACAAGTATACTGTAAACGAGCCCAGCTGCGATATATTCGCGTTGATAGTATGATCCGACATCCAGGGAGAGTAATCCAACCATTGGTACCAAGATATCCACTGAATACATACCCTTTTGTACAGACTTCTACAAGAAGTGGCCAACGCCCCAGCTCGCAACAATGCTCCCAGAGCGTCGAGAACTTCCTGTAGCCGCTTGGCACTGTCACCTGAGACCAAAACGAAGGCAAGTTAGCAAACACAGCCGCCTTCGAAGTGGATTGCCACACCTGAGAACCCGCGTCCGCAATGACATTATCCACGCCGGAATGTGGACCGCCAATGCAAAGAACCCACCTTGAATTTCCATAAGACTCAGTAGTCGAAGCAACGTCTGAGCCGATTGATTTTGGCTAGCGCGTTTGTTTGTCCATGTAACAGCGGACTGGTTATCAGTTTAGAATCGCACGTGACGGCCCCCGCTCGGGACCGAAATTCTCCAGTGTGGGCCCCACATCATACACAAAAACACAACACTCATCAGCTCGCGCAGGTTAATTTCATAATCACCTGCTCCGTCCGTCTTTGCATTTTACGTTTTTGCTCAAAATGCGTTGGTCGTAGTTATGAATTTGAATGCCGCGATCTGAACTTTTGCCCATCGCTATCGAACTTGACTTCAAAAAATTCACGTCGTACCGGATACAAGGCGCAAAGACCAATGTCGCTAGAATCCATTAAGATATGGTCGTCGACGAGTTGCGTCAGGGTGAATCGCTCGAGTGGCGTCCTGTTTAGGGAAGCTTTCAGCAAAATCAACCGAACCCAATTGAGATCATCTCGTGCTCCAAGACTGATGGTAATTCGTGCGTAGCGATGCGCCGAACGTGCCAACGCTGCCAACCGCTGAAAGCACGGTGCCACAGATCCGATACACGTTGCTACGTGACTAATAATTGCTCCAGTTGTGTATTTGTAGTCCGAGAAGCGTACAGCAAGATGTCAACTCCCGTTGACGCTTTTTCTTTACCGTATCTTCGTGCATTGATACGCACAATGCTGCCGTATCCCACAGGAGTCCCAAAGCATTGCAATTGGAGAGCCAGCTTGTAAATGTTTCTTCATCGATGGATTCAGAGCCGAGGACAGCTACCATAGCGTCCCGTAGTACCAGCTCAGCTTCCACCAGTCGTGTTCCCACGTCGGGCTCAATCGCATTATGGTCATCACGCCACGTTTTCGCGGCGAACCTGTCTGATGCCTCTGTGCGTTGGCCTGTCCATCGAGGCTTTGACTGCGAGTAGATGTGTGTGATCGCTCCGCCGGCTAACCAGTTCCGCGTCGGTGATAATGTCCAGCCAAATGGACACGAAAGGTCAACTATCAAGATGCCTAGCTCTAGAATTACCCCTGCAAACCGACCAACGTGGTCAGCATGGATCGGTACGTTGCGAAGGGCCCCATTTACGTCGCCGGACATCATCTTGGTACGACCTGGAAATTCATCTTGAACGTCCAGGATTCGACGAGCAAGGGGTGGCCCATCATACTTAACGGCAATGAGCTGGTTGTCGAGGGTATTCTCGTTCACGGACTAGCCCACAGGAAATGGCAAATCGTGGATCATCCTGGCATCTTCCGACAGCAATGCAGAGCCCTTCTCCGTCGCACCAAAGGGCCTATAAGTGATGCCTGGCAACACGTCCAGTAGGTCCATGTCAAGTACGAGGCACAGGCTAACATGGGCCTTCCGAATGTTCTTCACAATCGCGTTTAGAGCTTCTTGCATCGACGAATGGTTGGATGGTGTTCTTTGCTGCGCCTTGAACTCATGTTTCCACTCCGTCACCACACCGTGCTGCACGACCGCTTCCCATGTAGATCGATAGGGATACGATGTCCGACTGGGTAGGTGTGACGGAACTTCTAGGGCCTTATTAGGACGGGGGTCCTCAGGTGTTTCACCACGAACGGTACAGACAAATTCAGGTAACGAGGAGCCCGAACATCGAATAACTCGCTGTACACCCGTTGCTTATCTCGGTCCAGTGTGTACCGCTTGTCAACCTGGCGAGAACTATCTCCTGTGGTACGCAAACCACAATCAGCAAGTCGTGCATCTAGGCGAACCTTGGTAACATCACGATGGAGCTCAAGGAGAAGCTTCCTCGCCATCAACGTGGACTGATGTCGATGACGCTGCCGTGCGATAACCCCCCCCCTCAAATCCGCGCAAGTAGTATCCGCTGTCCGGTCTGGACACGTAGGGCAAAGGCTGTTATTTGCTTTGAAATATTGGCTTCAAGCAGGACTATGCTGCGTTTCCCCCAAAGCAAAAACCAACTGGAACAGTGGATACCGTAGTCGCCAGTAGAGCTCGTAGCCGTGTCACTGGCTTTGTGTAAGCCATCAGAGCTCGCGGTCACTGGTACGGACAACATCAGCAGAGCTCGAGGCCCTCCCACTGGATTTTAAAACTGAAGTAGAGCACGAAGCACGACCATCGATTGTGTGGGTGTCACGTGGGCACGCGTGGCCCCCTCCGTGAAGAAAGATGGTGGACTCACGAATTATTTGGTCCAAGATAGCTGGTGTTCGATGCCTTCCTGCAAGTTCCTCCTGAAGGCCGGCAATTCAAAAGCTCACCGCTATCGCCTTGCGCTGACTCTATCTGTGAAGTGGTCCCCGTGGGCAGCGAGGCTTGTCTAAGCACGTTTCCAAACCGTCACAGACTTGGGGCAGATTCCGTGAAATCGGTGAACTCTTGCTTAAAGCCGCCATGGTACTGCACGATAACGTCTCGAACTTCAGATGACAGGCTCTCAGGACAGAAATGAGCCCTATCCTTGGCAAAACACCCCTCACGTCGACTTGGGCACCCCTTCGACAAGTATTTCATACACAGCGATTTTCCCTCGTGTGTTGGAAAGATTTGAAGCTACTCACGTGTGAGCTCGGGTCGCTCTCGTTTAATCTCTTTCACTTTCCGAGGTGCCTCGGGGTGGCGTGAGCTTACTCGAGTCGAAGTGTTCCGCCCGCTGTGTCCAAGTGCTGCTAGTTGACGTTCTGAATGGTTGATCCGGCACTGATTGACGACTTGAATCAGTCGTCTAAAGGTTGGATCACCTTCTTGGAAAACCAAGTGAACGTCCCGTGTTTCATCTTTTTTATACTGGGCGAGGAGCAACCACACGGTCTCGCAGCGCTCATCAACCCAGTGAACAAGCTCTGCACGAGCCTGGGAGACACGAAAACTTCGGCCAAGCTTAAAACGAGCCAGCTTAAATACGAAAGCTTGGGCTCTCTCGACCAGAGTAGACACGAAAGGCAAACACACCAACCGTGTTATAGCAGCCAGCCCAGAAAGGGTGTCACTAATCGACGCAAGATCAGACGCAGCAATAGGCCGTGGATACTTATTCTTCCGCGAGAAACCAGTCATATCGCTTAATTGACTTCGATAACGTCGGCCTTTATCCGTTAAATTCGCAAAGTGCATCCCCGCTCAGACCGCGCTTACCAAAATCCCAAGCGATAAATCCACAGATAAAGCCGGGTATGGCAAAAGATCAAGAGATTGCAGAAGAACCTGTAGTTTTTTATGATGAACGGCGTTAGCGTTTTCTCTCAGTTAACTGTACTCTATACTCAACGTGGATCGTCTCCACTTCAGTAGTCAGCGAGTCACAATTTGAGCTGTCTACGGTCTTACTCAAAAATTCGCATCCGTGTAAATGAATGGCTCCCCCTACACGGAGACTCATCGAGCTTGGTGGCGGCATGTCCGTTGCTTCTGTCTCCCTCGCCCGTCCGGTGATCTTGGTTAGCACTTAGTCAGGCCACTAAACCCTTCTCCAAGCACCCGCGTCGTGGTCTGGAGCCAGCGGCAATTCCAGCCAGTACACCATTAATCTGTAGTATTGGTATGCTTCTGCGCCTTATGCTGATCCCCTTAAGCTCCTTTCCTTGGCGAAGAGTCTTCCGCATCAGCCCCCCTCGCGTATGCTCGCGCCTCGCCGCCGAAATGTCTTCCTGGGCGATGCCATAGTCATCAGGACGCAGTGAAGCCGTCGGCGGAGCCCTGAGCGCGAGATTCGGCCGTTACCGCGCTCTTCGAGACTTGGTCTGCGCCAAAATTTCCGCCTGGAGACTACTGGTCTCAACACCCATGTCCTGCGAAGACGCCCGCGTCTTCCGCATTAGCGCCCTCGAGAACGACGCCACTGCGCAGCTCCCTGGGAGGGAGTCACCCCAACCCGACCAGAACCTGAGGTGTTTCCACTAAAAGCTGGGGGCCCATGTGGGCATACGTACCGCTAACAAGACGACTGTGGACCTGACATTGCAGTGCTGTAGGGCGAAATTGGGCTTTATCATCCGTTGCCGCTGCGCGTAACACCGCTGTATCTGTCCCCGCATCCGAGGTTTGGTTCATCGCAATCAATTGATCGATGTGACGCACCATCGCCGTGTTTGATGCATACGCGCATATCTCGCGTAGCGTTTCGAGTGAACCCAGGTCGTTCGTGAGACCATCCCGCTCGTCGCGGTTGCGCTTACGGGAGTGTGTCGAATATAAGATCTGTCTCTGCACCGGCATAGCGGTGCCTTGAAGTGTTGAATCCTCGGTCGCAGCGCCGCCGTCATCATCCAAGTCCGAATCAGATAACCCAGCCATGTTGGTGGACGCCGGAGGATGTGACGTTGGTGAGGCGAGACCACGGCTTCGACGGCCCCGTCAAAAAATAGTGTCTCCCAGATCCACTTGTTGTGGAATTCGCCTTCGCGCCTCCTTGTAATACACAAAATCGAGCACGTATTTAATCGGGACACTACACAGCGATCCCGTAGACATGCCGTAGAGAGGAACGACTGTTATCTCACCAACCACAGGTGCTTACAACTTGTTCAGAATTGTATTTGACCGGCGGGTGGCTCGACAACCCACCTCATTAAAGTGCTTGAATGCTGCTGTGAACAGCATGCATTTCTGCCGGCATGAGCTCACACACGCCGCGGTTGATGCAGGGGCGCAACGCATACACTGCATACGCCATGGCCTCAATTTCGTGCACCTTGTACACGATAGGTTTCACGCCGTCTCCGAAAGAAACATGAAGCACCCCGCCTGTGCAGTCGCATCCCAACTGTAGCAGGTCATGACTCCGCAGCGCCAGGACGGTGTCCCTGCAGAGGAAATCCTTGTCATGCAAACGCATCCTCCGACGTAGGTCCCAAATCCACTCGTCGCTTCAGCTTCGGTACACCCACAAGCGTGAGCTCCGACCTCGAGAACGTTCCGTTCTCAAGGTCACCCCAGCGCCCAATGTTTATACGTTGAACAGTCACTTCGGAGCTGCATCCGTTGCGTCGTCTACGGTCGCGTGTCCGTACGCGTAGCCCTCGGTGCCTAATACAACAGATTCGAAGAAGGCGTACTGGCGTTGACTTTTCATGGTAAAGGACGCGTCGGTTGTCGAGGGTCGGTTGGAGGGGGCTTGGAATGTACTTGATATCTACTCGGAAGAATGACGAAAGACTTCGTCTAGCTGCCGCCAGCGCTCGGAAATGAGGAGTTTCGTTCTCCTCGGTGGTTACGAAACTACCGTTTTTTACGCAGAAGTCTTTTTGGACCGCATCACCGCGGCAGTAAATTTGCTTGGGTCCTTAAAGTCGTACATGCGCGGCTTGACGTCCTCAGGGTTGAGAAGCTCAATCTGTTGGGTAGGAGGGGTATGGAATGGTATTTTTCAAAATTTCGCGATTCAAACCGAATAAATGTTAGCTACGTAAATCTCGGTATTTTATGGGTTTGCTACGTATGACTCAAGACCAACGTATACGATCGGTTTTGAATGAATATGGTCGTATTTGGATGTATATGATCGGTTTTGGGTGCAACATCATTGTTTTTGGATGTATATGATCGTTACAATCATCGTTTTCGCTTCCTTATCTTAACTGAAAAAAATAAAAACTTCGACGTTGACAAGCTAAATGGTTTGAAACCTGAGGCTAAGAATAAAAGACGTTTTAAAATGGGGCGCGCTGCGCAAGCAGGTCTCTTAGCGGGGGTAACCACACTGACGCTGTCTGCATGTTTGATATTGTGAATTCCGCCTAAATTTGTACAAGTAGGGTTTAGCGAGCCAAGTAGCTTCACTGTATACAAAATCCAAGTCATCCATAAACCGTGCAATGACCAAAGCATATGTTCTTGAGTCCAATCGTGACATGTGGCCACACCCAGCTATCGTACTTAGTCGAGTTCCATACAAAACCAAGTGCTTTGGTAGATTGCCTGCGAGATTTGCCCCTGCGGGATTGGTCAATCTCGCAATCCAGCTTTGAGTAGAACCCACAATACCCCGCAACAAATAATGGGAGGAAAACACACGACAACAGGTAATAATTGCCCCTGGTCCGCCGATCTTCCTGTAGGTTTATTATATCTGCCATTTATCTTATCTCTGCGCGACACATGTACATGTATCTTGAAGGATATTTGACACTGGCATCAGCTAATGCAACCTTCAACGAGCCACCTAACTGCGGCAAGGACTTCCAGAAATGCTAGTATGAGGCATACAGCTCTGTCAGCTTTGAACGGCTCTGTTGCCGGTCGCCGTGCTGCTACATTCTCGGGTGTGTTTTTTTCATACGTATAAATAATTTTCATGTGTGGTTGAAAATCACGTGGATAAAACAAAAAGATCACGAAACGCTGAATATGGCGCGGGCCCTACTTTTTTCACACGACCTTGATTTACCTAACGCTTCGCTGCATTACATGTATGATCTGCAAGTTAAACTGTGGTTACTCGACCGGCTCGGGTGCTCAAAATGGATAAAACACGTGACATTTTTTTTTTGCATTTCACATGGAGAGAGAGAGAAGTGGCCTCATCTCTAAGGCGCCACCATGTTCAAAAGGTGATATACAACGGATGCCTGTGTGTTTTTATTGCGTCCACTTGTGGAAGTTTCGCAAATACCTACTGTATCAAGACACTGCCTTGTTTGCCAGCTCTGGTTTTTCCGCGGGTCTGATTTCAAGCAGAACATTTCGATAAACACCAACATGATACTGGTAAACTATAATTTTATCCCAGCTCTGTTATACAGTACCCCATCCACCAAAAATCACCTGTTTCACGTGGCGATTGTAGCTATAGGTTGCCGCAGAGGCAGCACGTGCCTTCGTTTCCGCTTGAACGCTTGGATAAGTTTTTGTGGAAACTTGTCGCCGATTCGACTTGATCTCTCTCCTCGACCAAGTGGCAGACATCGCCCCGCTTAACCACCACGATCAGCTTTGGTTGGTAAGCGAGTGCTCCATGATAAATCTCGTGTTCTGGCGAAGTCTGATCACCATCGGAGCCCTCAACAGCTTCTAGGCCTAGGCAACATTATTTAACCGTTAGCACTCTCATCATGGCATCATGACGCAACACCACCTTTGACTCACTCGAGGCCAGCTCTATAGAATGATATTCGCCTAGCTGAGCTCGTGGCCCACCCACCAGGACTTTGTCAGGGTGCTATTCCCCAGCAAAGCTCGTGGCCCTACCACTGAGTCCAACCCGCCGCCACTCGGAGTGACGGAAGGCACCCGAAAGAATTTATCAAACTTTCCTCTCACCCGTGACCGATCCTGGAGAACGTTGCCTGGCCCCTGGGTCATCGAAGACACCCACATGGTCTCGTTACCATGGTGCTGAGCTCGTCGTGGTGACGGAGGTCACAACTACCTGATCACTGGTCATCTTAACCGGACCACCGATCACGAAAATTGATGCTGCAGTTGTGAAAAGCGAATCGCAATCGGAATAACCATCGGGTTCCAATTACTCCTCGACAATGAGTCTGCCCGTGGAATCTATCGCTGCCCGACCCTGTCAATAGTTCAATCACAATCACGGTCGGCAACACCGTCCCGCTGCATGAGTATGTATGGTATGTAAAGAGATTCGAAGAGCCATGACCTGGCCCTCGCTCATTGACGTTTGGTTCTCTCTCCATGAGCTCGTAACCATATATATGTATCCACTATCGGCACCACAGCGTCCGCTGGCAACGTTGGCCAGATTAATCGAATCGCAGCGGCCGGACCACGGACATTGCGAAGACTTCACCAGATTGTCTCGGTTCTAATCGACCAAATCGATAGTCTCACCCTGGCTCAGAAGAAGTTAACCATTAGCGGTCGATCGAATTGGCTCGCAAACCGAAGAGTATTGGCTTCTTCTTACGTTAGACCCCATTTGTCGATATTTGCACCACTCCTCAGTATAATAGTTACTACGCCCGCATGCCCACAAATCGCAACGCACAGTGGATGCATCCAATCAGCCTTATTTGCCGAGCCAAACAATACTTCCTTGCTCAAGAGGAACTGCTAAATATTGTCCACCGTTCTCAGCTTCATTAATTAACCTGAGTATCTCCGTCGTTGTCTTCCAAAGATCCAACAAACTCCGTTATCGACAGTACTGTGTGGCCATACTGACAATATCGAGTGCCGTTGACCCGTTTTGTCGATGCTCGCACATTTCTCCGGTAGCATTCCATCGTATCACCGTGATCCCGTTGTACTGCTCTCGTCTACGGAATCCACCCCGAGTTGTTCGTCAAATTGATGATTGCAGTCTTGTTCATCACCAAGCTCGAGGAGAGCTTGCATAGTGTAATTTGAAAAACCATGACCTTGTTGGGTCCGCGCCTATTGACATCAGCGCCACCCTCAAGAAGTGTCTCCACCACCTCTGTGAATCCATAATGTGCATCCACCCGCTGCTATCTGTCAAGCCGACGGATACTTCACGTAAACAAGTTCTTTGCTAGAACCGACTTTGCCGTCTTCGCTGGCAATTCGCAAATCTGTGCCCCCGTTCGGAAGTTGTAAATCAATACTCGCGCCTTCCTTGACCAGTATTGCTATGTCTGTGCGGTCCATCGTGTTGATCGAGTGCCTACACTGCGGCAGCATGGCCATTGGCAGCAGCCATATGTAGTCGGTCATCTTCTTGTTTATCTGCTATACCAATCGACGCTGCGCTTAAATAGAGCCCTAACAACCGCTTGATTGCTACGCTAGAAGTCCGCACCATAAACATTAGCATTGCAGGTCAGCAGCAATTTCATCACATTTGTGTCCTTTCACACTGTCATTCATCAGCGGAGTATCCTCATCGTCATCTGCTTCATCAATAGTTGCTTCGATATTAATGAAACGTACCGCAATCCCAACTCGATCGGACTATCAAGCGATCGAAGAGCAGCGGCTGTCTGGATAGTACGTGCGTCCATCCGCAATAGACGAACTATCACTTACCATACCCACGAGCCGCCGCACGAACTATAGGTGTCTAACTCGCACCGTTCGCAGTTCAATCGTCGTTATTTTACTCAGTAATAACTCCACACTTACGTGATATCCACCTGCTGCCCCGAAAATGAAGAAGGACGATGGCATTTTATCAACAGCACGTGCGATCATCTTCACAAATATCGACTGCATCTTTAACGCACGGATAGTCTGTACTCCATTCAGTGTCTCGCCGAGTAAATTGAACCCGGGTGATCGCGAAATTCCCTCGAGCCGCTTCTAAACTTTGAAGGAAGTAGGACTCGGTGACAACCCGTGCAGGGATCACTGGTATGTACAACAAGCCGATCCAGTACACAATGAAGCCACCATCACTCAACTAACTATTCTACACAAAGTTTTCCATCGGCTGAGAAGCAACGAGTCCATTTGTTCCAAATCGTTCGAGAAGCAGTTGAGAATACGCCCCACAGTCGTAAATACGTCAAAGTACAAATTCACTAGCGCGGCCAGTACTGTACACGCCGGAAGAGTTCATCGTGTAGATTCTTGGAACTTCGCAGCAACAACCAAATCACTGTAACACTACGGCAGACGATTGTAACTGCGCCGAAAGTGAAAAAGTTAGAGTACCAAAGTCCAAACCACGACGCTGAATAGGACGCATCGGGATGACGTATCTTGTCAGCCCAATACGCCTGCCCCAATTCACGAGAACGAGTAGTCCTTGACTCACAGAGTAGCCTATATTAACCATCACCTCAACTGTTAATGCACTAAGTCCCGTCTCGTCGAGGTACATTTTGTAGATGTTGCCGGTCGCTTCGCCTTTCACGCGGTCCTCTTTCTCCATCGGCTGATGGTTACCTTGTACTTCAGTGTCATCGACATGAGAAGAAGAATCATTCTGATGTTCTTGTCTCTTGATTCATGTTGTTCCATCTCGTCGTGCTCCCCTTTTGCTGACGATTTGCTTCTGGATGATAACTCTGGAAATCTACTAACAACGTGTGCGTAGTTCCCTTCACAAGCACTGTGTCCACTCTGTATACTCATAATTTTGTCGGCATGAACCAGTAGATCGTAATGGCTGTTTACCACCAGAATGCGAGTCTTGTGCTTAGCAAGAACCAAGATGTACTGTTCAAAGATGGCATGTGCTACATGCGGATCCACAGCACTTAGCGGGTCGTCCTGTAACAAGATATCCGCCCACTCACGAAATAGAGCTCTAGTAACACTGACGCGAGCTTTTTGGCCTCTGCTCAAGTTGATTCCACGCTCTCCAATTTCAGCTCGATCCCCCCTTGGCAACGCAGCCAAATTCAGAGACAATTGAGACGCTGTAAGCACCTTCTCGAAGCGTTCACTGTCGCAATTTCCTTTATACACAATATGGGCACGTAAAATTGCGTTTCAAATCCACGCTTCCTGACTCACGTTTTGCAGTTTCTCCTTGAATGTCAATTCGTCCAGCAATCGTCCGCATCTCTTCCAGCAAAGCCTGTAATAAGCTTGATTTCCCAGATATACCGTGCCACCAACCATGACAAGCTGGCGGGCATCAATATGTAGATTAACATCCGCGACGTTAAGCCGTTATACCGCTTCCAGGTCACACGTGACGTTCCCGTTCTTATGGCCACCGGTTAAAACACTAGC
Source organism: Phytophthora tubulina (assembly GCA_014706135.1). Classification (NCBI taxonomy): domain Eukaryota; phylum Oomycota; class Peronosporomycetes; order Peronosporales; family Peronosporaceae; genus Phytophthora; species Phytophthora tubulina. The sequence continues at coordinate 27,568 of JACBOY010000257.1, forward strand.
CGCAGACCAGCAAAAGTGAGCGTACTCAACCAAAATGCGGTCTTTAGCGGTGTTAGAGCTCGTGTTCTTCTCCACATTGTCCGACACCAGCTTCTTGCTGTCTAAAACCTCGTCAATCCGGTCGCACGCTACTGCTGACTGGGGTAAATCTGCGACCCCCAAGGCAAATGCATGTCGACCCTCGCTGATCACTGCGATCAATAAAATGCTTGGATAACCACGCGACAAAGACACCAACCGTGACGCCGCCCAGGAACGTAGGTGTAAGGAACAACAGCGCCGAGTTGCGAATCTGCAACAAGTGAAAGCGACGATAACGTTTCACCTCCTCTCGACGGATATTCACCGCGCGAGTGGCTACGGACTCGTTCTAGGCGTAAACGTTTGGTCACTCGAATGTCTTGAAGCGCGTCAGACGTCACACGAAGACGTTCTTCAGTCACAGGTAAAAGTTCACGTCGAGCTCTGCCAATGCGTTTGACCAAACTGAAAGAAGTTGTAACCACCACAAATGAGCAATACGACCCCTGCTACATCAGCGATAGGGTCGAACAGCCCACCGATTAACATGACTGTGAAACAAATTAAAAAGAAATTTCCTATCATCTGCGGACTGCTGTTGGCGTGTCGTTTTTGGCTTTGTCTGCTAGAAGCCGAATACCCGACGCCGTTCTGAGTGGTTTATTTCTGTCCTCGCCACCATCGCGTCTTGCCCAAACCTGGAAGTTGTAGTTGTATCTTGAAATGCCTCCCACATCAGGAAAACCCGTTTATCGCTTGTTACGCTTTCTGCGCTCGCCTTGCTAGCTTCGCGCGCTTCACGCGATAAACGAACATTTGCGGTGGATGACAGAACATCAAGATGGTTGTGGTCCTTGGAAGTATGACGTTATGCATAGTCTTCAGAAGGCTGCTGCCCACGGCCAACTCGAAATCATGATGTGGCTGTACGATCGAAGTATGGGAGATATGGATTGTGATGTGGTGGAAAAAGCTGCTGCGAATGACCAACTTGCCGTGTTGGAGTGGCTGCATGAATACACCGAGGTCGTTGGCGTTCAGAATGCATTGGGTTATGCCGCCGGAAATGGGCACCTTAAAGCAGCGCATTGGCTTTACGACAACATCTTCCGAACAGATATAGAGTTTGGCATGAGAAGCGCGGTGTCAAATGGTCATCTTGATGTGTTGCAATGTCTGCACCAGCTGAAAAGCTGCTCGGAAACGGGTATTATGGACGTTCGAAATCATAGGTGGTCACCTTGATGCTGTCAAATGGTTGTATCATAAATAATGCCGTGTTTCACACGGGAGGCTCTGGATTTTACAAATTATAAACGCCTTTCGACGAATAAAATCAGGCGTTTTTTAATCGATAGTATTTTCATTTTGTTTTACCAAAAAATTGCTATTTGTGCACACATAGGCTCTAAACTTAAGGTCGATCACCTTTTCTCAGTTTGTTATTGTGTGTTCTGTTCGAAATTTCCGAAGGGGCCAAACTCCGCCCGACTTCCGCGAATGACTTGGATTTGTATGTGGACGGCTTAGCCTTCCGCAGTCGATCGCCGGAAGTCGGCAAATTTGAACGGAATTGACAATATAATAGAACATCTCGATGCATCTCCTGCTAACCTTCCCGTTTTTAGAGGCCATGTTGGGTTGTTCATTTCTCAAAACCCCATGGGTGGTTATACTCCATCACCTCGTGAGCTTTTAACCCAATCGTGTTCGCGCAACAGTCACGGGCGAATGGGTTTTGATGCTGAACGTGCAGCCTCAAGCGACATTCAGCAGGGTTTTTTAATTGTGCACCATATATTATCGGAGGAAGAGCCAATACGTTTTGTACGGAAAAATAATCGTTAATTTACAGATATATCCATCTCATTTAATTTGGGGATGAAAAGCGCCGGTTTTGGCTAAGAGAATCACGGGTCGCTCTGTGACAACAGATACTTCAAAGAATAGAGTTTTAGTTGCGTACCAACGAAAGAGTCATATTTTATCTTAGTATTGAGAATAAAAGTATAGAGTTTTTTTAGGCGGAATCGCACCTCTGTAGAAACTCTGGATCTAAAATCCAGAGAATTGCAGCAAAGGTTGTTCCGAAAGTGCTGCTGCATATGCTGCTGGAAACGGGGATTTGGCAATGCTACAATGGCTACACAAATATTTTAGTGAGACGTTTAATTTGCGTGTGATGAATCGAGCGGCCTCGCACGGCCATCTTAACGTAGTAAAGTGGTTGCACGAGCACCGATCCGAGGGTTGCTCTCAGATTGCGATGGATGCAGCAGCTGCTCATGGGCGTCTCGAAGTAGTGCAGTGGTTACACAACAATCGAGATGAAGGTTGCTCGACGAAGGCGGTGGACTGGGCCGCTGAATATGGTCACTTAGATGTTATGAAGTGGTTGCACGAAAACAGATCCGAGGGGTGCAGCGATTCTATTATGTTTCACCCGGTCCATAAAGGTTATCTGGAGGTTGTAAAGTGGCTAGTTGAGCACAAACTAGGCATGTGCAGTATTGACTTAATGGAAGCTGCTATTTGGGAAGGCCATCTTGAAGTGGCCTGCTACCTTTGCGAAAATACGAAGCAACGTGCTTCAACATGGGTGCTGGTCGACGCTAGACACAGTCTTTTGAAAGCTGTTCTAGCACTTATGCAAAATATCTACGGAAACGAAGAAACAATCGACTGTCATGGTCACAATAGCATGTATAAATGCATCAACAAAGTGTTAAATGAGCTGGCTGACGAGGGTTTACTTCTTCCTTCTCCGATACGATGTGAAGTACTCTCTTCTTTGGAGCTCTTTCATGCCAGTGGATTCTTCTCGTCCGTGCGCATAATGCTGGATAAATTGTTGCAACGAGACGTTTTCACCATTGTTGCACATTTTTTTGAGCGCAGAAGCGAGCAGGAGAAACACAAATATATTGCAGTCGCTGGCAAGCACCATATTATCATCCTAGTGAGGTGGTTGATTGAGACTGGAACGCCATTGGAATTACCCACAGCTATCATACTCGCCACAGAACGTAGTTACGCGGAACGCGTCGAGGTCACATGGTGGCTTACTGAATGTGATCGTGTGGCACTCGTTTTCCAAGCCTTACAGAAGAAGTGGCACAAGTTGCTGCTTTGGGTGCTGGAAAATACCATTTTTGACGAAGTGAGCTCACTGCACGCAATTCATGACGCTATAAAGCTAGCACCGGTGGATACGGCAGAGTGGCTGTTTGAGAATCTCTCAAAAGTTGAAGTTCGCAGTTGGTGTTTTCCATCGGAGCAAGAAGAGCAGAAGAAGGAGATGGTCAGCCCAACTAAACGAAGACGTCTGGGTTAGCTCACCTTAGCTGTATCCATCCATACCAAGTACCTTGTTTACTTTCGGGACGAGCTAGAGGACGCAGAAAACAAACAATCAACCACACGATGCAGCAAGTTGCCAAGACGTATCCTTGCTTTTTTAAGTACCGATAAAGACTCTTTATTGAAGAGAGAATGATAAGCATGTTCAAATACTCATCAGTTGGAGACTTTCACGAAACTTCATTCCTGTACCCATCCCTTTATTCACACCGGAATTCGGCATCAAAGTTGGCGATTTTTTGTGGTCACGTTCCCAGTCATTCTCGCGCTTATCGTTGTTTTTGCAGTCCAGGCTACTAATTGTGATGTAAAGGCTCGGGTATCCGGCCATCCATTACTCTTGCCGCTGTGTTGCATTTACAGTAAGTAATACTCGCTGTTAGTGGTTTTAACCGAGATTTCATTCGAGGGAGCGTTGTTTTATCTCAAATTGTTCGCGTTTGTGATGATTATGTTGACATCCTTGCTTGGGTTGGCCTACACTTTGGCACGGAGAGGTGGCATCATGGAGCAGAATCTCAAGGTGTTGTGAGCGGAATGATCGCTTTCATTGCGGTGATTATGCTGTATTTGCTCTCAATTAGATACATTCGCCGTCGGTTCGATCAATTGTTTGTGAGGATGCATTGGATTCTCTTCGTAGTAATCTTGGTAGCTGCAGTGCTACATGGTGGAGTCATCGCGTTATATCGGAGTAGTTTCTTGGGAGATCGACATTATCTTCTGTTTATCGGTCCAGAATCTACTACAGTGGGACCTTATCTAGTTGTAAGTCTGAGGTTTTGAGCAATGACTTGTACATCGATGAGTCCTGCACAACTTCGGTCAAGAAGAGAAAGCAACGACGCGATGTTTCGGGTCAAGATCAACTGAAGGTTTTTCAACTCCCAGACGATATCATCTACATCAGGTTTCCACATAAATGGCTCGATTCTGATGAAGAATTCAAGTATAACGCTGGCCAGTATGCATTTCTGTGTGTTCCAACACTGTCTCCACGGAATGGCATCCTTGTAGTTTCTCGTCCTCTCCTCACGAAGATCTGGTCACGTTTCATTTCCAGGCTGTTGGTGACTAGACCACGAAGCTATTGCAAACTGCCCCTGAATCTCGATCCGAGATAGAGGCTCCATTCGAAGTACTGATGGACGGTCCCTAACTTTTTGCGTGCCATCGCCAATTGCCTCCACCATAAGTGTTACTTCCAAAAATCTCGTATTCTCTATCGCCTGCGGTTTGTTTGGTATGAGGTCACTTAGGTTTCCAACAATCGTCGGAATAGACTTGATATCCAACTTTGGTACGAATATTTCCTTCACGACAGTCAAAAGTGTTTTTCACTCACTCAATCTATCATGCGTTAAAATTGTTTTTGTGTAAGATAGCTCCCACTTTGGTATTCGACGCGAAGCAATGAAGAACTCGGGCAAGTGGCAACTCCCTGCTACAGGCCGGATTATCTGCGCCAAATGTCTTCCTAGAACATTACCCCATGTGGCACGCCTCATCGATGAGTACCTGGTCAGATTCATCAACCAAAAGGGTTTTGAAAACGCATGTCAATATGGTGCGTCCATGGACGATCTTGATTTATTCTCTCGCGAACAATTCCAATCTTGGAAAACCCGGTGAACTTGGCTGCAAAGGTGGGCACTTACACGTTTTGCAGTGGATGACAGAGCTTCATGGTCGGGGTCCTTGGAAGTATGACTTCAAGCGTAGTCTTATGCACGCTGCTGCCCACGGCCAACTCGAAATGATGAAGTGGCTGTACGATCGACGTATGGGTGCCATGGATTATTATGTGGTGCGTGAAGTTGCAACGAATGGTCATCTCGCGGTGCTGAAGTGGCTGCACAAATACACCAAGGTTGTCGGCCTTCAGATAGGGTCGACTTATGCCGCGATAAACGCGCATCTAGAAGTAGTGCAGTGGCTTTACGAAACCATCGCCCCCAAGATTAATATTGGGTTGGCATGAAGAAGTGCGGCGAAAAATGGACACCTAGACGTGCTGCAATGGCTGCACCAGCAGCAAAGCTGTTCTGAAGCGTGTACTACGGGTACTATGGACTACGCAGTCAGTGGTGGCCATCTGGATGCCGTCAGTTGGTTGTATGCTAACTGCAGCAAAGGTTGCTCCAAATATGCTGCTGAAGATGCTGCTGGAAACGGGGATTTGGCGATGCTACAATGGCTACACAAATATTTTAGCGAGACGTTTAGTTCGGATGTGATGATTAGTTTGGCCTGATATATTGTCTAATTTTATAAAAATCGAATATAATGCCCTATTTTCAGATTAGGGCGTTGTATACTTGTAATACTGTACCCGAGAGCTAGACCCCCACAGAGCCCCCCCCCTGAAATTTCGCCAACCCCAACTTTTTAGGGAGATTTTGACCTAATTTTGGGCATATTTTGCCCCTTTCCACACCCCTGCCCCCTTTGAAATCTCCGCCCTTCAGATTTTGCCCTGGCTCCGGCCCTGTCCCGAGCTCGAGCACCTCCAGGTCCACTACATGTACGGTACATATAGTGGACCTGGAGGTGCTCGAGTACATTGTACCGGTACGTGTCAGATCTTGTAGCCGCACATAGCGTTATCCCGGAAAACTATCTGTTTGCGAGCACCTGGGTGCCATCCATCTGGGATTGTGTTGTTTAGCGCGTCAACAAGAATTGCTACACCTCCAACGGTATGGTTGGCGTAAAGTATCACTTCAGAAGCTGCCACGTCGGACACATTGTGCAACTGGAGTATCAATTGAGAAGCGATGTTTCTTCGTACTTTCATTTTGGCCACACTTTTCTCCGTGTGTGCTGGAGGCAGTATCGATCATGATCAAGTGCAGCCATTTGCCCAATCTGCTCCCGTCACTGCATCTGAAAAAGCTGCTGTCAAGTTCAAACCTGAGCTTCACATTTCCAGTGGATGCAATCCGTATCCAGTAGTCCAGGCGGATGGTTCAGTTAGTGGTGGTTTAAAGTTCTCGGGACGTTCGGATGGAAACTGTAATGGCTCCGGTTTGGGTTCTCAAGTGTACGCTCGGTCTGCATGGCACAGCGACGTGTGGGCTATCATGTACGCCTGGTATTTCCCAAAAGCGGCCGACTACAAGTCCCAGGCGATAACCGGCCATCGTCACTACTGGGAGTACGCGGTTGTTTGGATTGACAACCCAGCGCTCGACAATTCCAAGATTCTTGGGTGTCAGTCGCTACTGGGGGTGATTTTGACAAGAAAACTTCAGTCGACGCCAAATATTTGAACGGGTCTGCTATCAAACTCGACTCGTACTACAGTGTGTGGGGTTTGAAAATGCAGTTGAAGCTCACAGAAGACGATGGAGAGTTCCAAGACCTCGTTACGTGGGAGCAACTGACTGACGCAGCTCGAGACGCTCTGAATTCAGCGGAAAACAAGGATTCCTTGCTGGAATACATGAGTTTCAAGTCGCCACTGATGGATGAACTCTTCACGGACAAACTCGAGAAAGCCTGGCCGTTTTGACTGCGTTACACGGGAAATGTTTGAGGTTTCTGAATTGTATTGACTTCTTCAACTGATTGCGCGCAGTTTCCTGAGGCATTAACAAACAACATGGGAAAGTATCCTCAAAATCAACTACTGCAAATCCTGTAACTAAACATACCGTTATCCCCAACTTTCTCTACCCAAACTGATTGTGAGCATCACGGGTTACCTTGGTTGGCCCTTGAGATACGTTCATCAACGCATCGGGTGGAGTAAATATACATGTATTGCAAACCAAGAAACAGATCACTTCGTACTCTTCCAGGTCGAACACACATCAACTTTACAGACTGACGCGAGAATGAACTTCCGGATTTTCTTACTAGCTGCGATTATATCTCTTGCTAGCGTTCGGGCTACCCTCACCACCGTCAACCACGATCAAGTTCAATCGTTTGCCCAGCCCAAGCCTGTCACCGACTCCGAGAAAGCTGCCGTCAAGTACAAGCCAACACTTTACGTTTCCAGTGGATGTCACCCGTACCCTGCAGTGCAGGCAAATGGCTCTGTAAGTGGAGGGCTAAGATGGAGCGGACCAGCCGATGGAGACTGCAAAGGACCAAACCTGGGTTCTCAAGTTTATGCTAGATCAGCCTGGCATGAAGATGTGTGGGCCATCATGTACGCATGGTACTTCCCCAAAGCTGCTGATCTTAAGACGAGAGCTGTAAGTGGCCGCCGTCATTACTGGGAGTACGCGATCGTGTGGATCGATGACCCTTCCCTCGATAACTCCACACTCCTTGGAGTGTCAATCAGTACGGGTATTGGTTTCCAGAAGAAAACGCCGCCAAAATCCAAGTATTTAGATGGATCTACAGTCAAACTTGACTCCTACTACGGTTTTTGGGGAGCCCGAATGGCGTTGAGACTCACTACAAAGGACGGAGAATCCCAAGATCTCATAACATGGGAGCAATTTACTGACGAAGCTCGAGATGCTCTGAATACCGCGGAAGACAACGATTCCGTGTGGGAATACACTACCCTCAAGTCACCATTGATGGACGAAAATTTCACTGAGAAACTCGAGAATGCCTGGCCGTTTTGAGAACACCGAACAATGGTTGTACATGCTCTGAAACCGTGGACATCATCCAAGTACACTGCAGAAGAAGCAAATCCTGTAAACGTTCATTACGATAATTGTGGTGATTTTGTGTCCTTCGTGTGTGCGCGTGCCGCTAATTTCCCTTGCAGCAATGGATAGCAATGAACAACGTTGTGTTCACAACGTCAATTTCACACCGCAGTGAGCAGATAGCCGTTCATTTCACTTTGAAATACGCTACGTCGGACACACACTTCGATTAACTCGTTTGTACCTCGATCCTCAAGTATGAACCTCGTCGCGTTTATATTTGCTGTGGCCGCCCCACTCGTTGCTATTCGCGCTGAGTTCATCGACAGTACAGCCCTTCGTTTAGCCAAAACATACTACCGATTCTGAGAAAGCTGCCGTTAAGTACAAGCGGGAGCTGCTTGTTTCTGTTGGCTGTGAGCCGTACCCCGCTGTTCATGCAGATGGAGCTCTAAGTGGGGACTGAAAGGGACTGGACCCAGCCGAGGAGACTGCACCGGTTCAAGATTGAGCTCGCAGATTTACGCTCGTTCAGAATGGTATAAGGGAAAATGGGCTATCATGTACGCTTGGTACTTCCCCAAGGGTAAAAACAGCAAGTTCGGAATCCGCCACTTGTGGGAGGATGCGGTTATTCGGATCGATGATTCTAAGTTGAAGAACACGACACTATTAATTCTTGGCGATGGGCATGCCTCGTTATTTTATGCATTTATTTTTAAGGGATAATAAAAAAAATATACCAATATATTCGAAAAATTAAAAAAATATACCAAATACTCAAAAAATAAAAAATATATACCAAATACTCAAAATATAAAAAAATGCACCAGGGTGTATACCGGGATGTATACCGGGATGTCTGCGCACGGATACTCTCGCTGTCAACATGGAAATAGATGCAGTCTGTGTGTGTATATATATAAATGCTTGATAAGGCCACGACAGTCAAATCTTTGTGTATTTCTTTTAGCGAGGAAAACCCTATCAGGGAGAAAAACCTCTGAATGCATCATGCAAATGCTAGTCAGCAAGCGCGTTTAGGACGACTGACCGCTGCAGCTCTTCCGGTTGTGGCCAACTTGCTTGCATATTCCACACCGTCGGATTTGCTTCTTCAGAGTTTCCGTTGCCTGCTGAGACGGAATGCGCTTCTTCTTTGGGCGGCCACGTTTTTTCGGGATTCCGGGAGCCTTGCATTCACCGCGAGTAAGCGCCTCCTTGAGCACTAGAGGCAAGATGGTAGTGCGTACTCGCTCCGCGTAGGCTTCTTGGAAGACTGGCGTTTTCCAGGAAACATGATAAAAGCTTGTCATCTCCGTCAGTCTACCGGCGTGCTTGAGCGCGAGCAGAGCATGAACACAAGGAGCGCCGACGTCCTCGAAATATCCACATGAACATTTTACCACGTCGTCACATAGTTGAAATGCGAACTTCAGAGGGATACATCCGACGCCACGCTTGATCTCCACAACAAAACTTGTGGAGGAGTTTGTATCGACGGAACCGCTGACGGTATGTTCAAGCACCTTATCCGCTCTGCGCGATGCGTAGTGTGTCAACTCGCCCCAGCTCTCCGCCTTTTTCGTGTTCTCCATCCACTTTCTTGCCACGTAGCGTTCGATCTCCATGAGACAGTCCAGGATTGGAAGACTGCGAATCCCCTTCAGCGCGCTGTTGGCAGATTCGACGTTGTTGGAAGTCAGGGTGTTGAACCGGGTGCAAGGACTGTAAGCGGTAGCCCACTTTTCCATCCCCACCTCCTGTAGCCACTTGGTCGCGTTCTCATTCATTGCAGAAAGGTCAGCAGTCGCCCTGTCATACTCCAGTTCAGTCCACGCACGCGCCACCGCCCACGCCAGTGCCTTCAACTGCTTTGACTTGAATTTCTTGTTGAAGTTTTCCATCAGGTGCCGGAAGCAATAAAAGTGCGGGACATCTGGTGCCGTTGCCTTGGTCGCATTGATCAGACCCTTGTCGCGGTCGGAAATCAGGAATGCGGGTGCTGGCTGGAGGTGTGGCAGCAGACTAGCTAAGAACCACGTCCAGTTGTCTTCATTCTCCATTGCGACGACACCGATGCCAACAATCTGAATCTCGTTATTTCCGTTGCGAAAGCACGCAACCAGCAGGACACCACCAATGGACGTTTTCAGGGAGGTACCATTCACGGCAATCCCACGCTCATGGTACGGCGTATAGGCTTCGATGCCCTCTCTAAAGGCAATACACACGCGCTTGAAAACTCCACTCGTGAGTTCAATGTTGGTCGTGTGGCCGCGACGGTTGAGTTCGTCGACGTAAGAGGGAAGAAGCATATACTGCTCAGCATCGCTGCCGAAAAACTCAAGATGAAGACGTCGAAGTGCATGCACACAGTTCATGTACGAAGCCGTAATTCCAGTCATCTTCAGCTGCTGCTGAATCGCTACAGGGCGCAGCGTCCTACCAGTTGTTACAAGCATCTCGCGCACCATGGGGTTCAATGCGATCTGTTTCCCAGTTGCTTCGCGGCGTGACGACTTGGTGGCCTCAGACAGCGCGCAGGAATGCCGGATAAACTTCGTTGGTGGGCTAAAAGTCTGCGAAAATGCGAACTGCACCACAAACTCGCAGCCATCCTGCGTACATGCTGCCTTGTAGCGCCGCTTATCACTTGAAATTACGCGAAACGGTCTATTTACGGTGCGGTTGTATCGAATTACGGCTTGAACGATGTCTTGCTTGCTGGTGTAGCTCTGTTCATCGAAGAAGCTCGCCCGCGGCTAATCATCGTCGCTCTCCATTTTGCCTTTGCCGTGTGTACTGCGCTGGAAGATGAAGACTGACAAGGTGGGGGCATGGGAACTGCCAGGTAGGATCCTTGAAACACATAGCAAAAGTCAAAATATCCAGTGAGCAAAACTTGATTTTTTTTCGTTCTCTTCTATATCTCTTAGTGGGCGGTTGATCTCTGTACACCTGGTCACGGAAGCGGTATCATCTTATGGAGTTTTAGTGCACTCGAAGACTTCTCAGTTGCGTGTCCGGCTCGAAGCTCGAAGCGTACTGGCGACCAATCAAGCTCCACTCTTCACACAATCGGTCGCGCTAGCAGTTCTATGTCGTGTGGCAAGGGGTCTTTCATATCGTCGGGACTTGGGACAGTTTTATAGGGACAATTGAACATTTAGATGGGACACCAGAATTTTCGCTGATGGCACTTGCAAGGATCGATCCAGTGACCATTCAGTCATAAAACCGACCAAATCACACTAGGCCATTGCGTGTTCAAGTAAATTCCGGCTCTCCTTCCTTATGGTCCTTCGCATATACATCCCGGTATACATCCCGGTATACACCCTGGTGCATTTTTTTTTATATTTTGAGTATTTGGTATATATTTTTTATTTTTCGAATATATTGGTATATATTTTTTATTATCCCTATTTTTAAATATAAATATTTTATTAAAAGCAAAGTCGCGCTGTGCACGAAGAAGCTCTGAAATTTAGTGAAGTGAATGTACCCTGGTTGATCATCCTTTCTCAGATGAGAGTAGCTCAGTGGGCCTTAGCAACTTACAGTATCATATTGACCGGACTCGCAAAACCCGCCCAATTTTTATTAAAATAATTTGGGTTATTTGGTTATTTTTCAACATGGTTTCAACCCTCTGTATGGCTGAAGCGCACTGCTTTAGAATTCATCTAAAGCTAAAATAAGGTCTCGCTCACTCTGCTGTCACACGATCTAGGAATGCATTAATCAAAACCACGACCTAGCATTATTTGAACACGGCTGTCTTGCAGATCCTTTAGGTGTACGACGACAAAATTGTAAAAAAAGACAAGAAAAAAATGCTGGAAACCCTGCGACAGGGTCGCACAGGCAGCTGTACTTTGCTGTGTGGATATGGCAGTAAAATTCTTCATGACTGCGCTTCTTTCGCAAAATCGCACTTAGATTTAATGGATAGTACATGTTATACTTACTGGGGTTTGAGCTCCAATTAGTATTGCAAAAAGCTTATTGGATTTATATATTGTTGTAGAAATTTGCCGAGCTCTGCAGCTCACGTTGGCCGACATCTAGGAAGTGCCCTCAGTACTTCAACTGCATCTCCTGCGCCTGCGTCGCAGCATCTGCACGGTGCTGCGAAACGGCCCCCTTTAAGTTAGAATAACGCACCTAACACAATTGTATCGACCCAGACGGGTATTAGTTTCTATGTTATCTTCGCGCAACATCCAAAATTCACTGTAAACGCGCGGACTTAATAGAGAGGAAGACGACACAGTCAACATTTTCGTACTTAATCAAACCGAAACAGGTATAGATTCCTACAACAACTACTGTAAATTTTCGCTTGAAATGTGTACGTTTCCCCGTTAAACCTGTTTCCGGTAGCCGGATCTAAATCGTGAGGTTATGATCTCACCGAAAATCAGACCTCGCTCGGATCGCTCCTTAATTACCTCTTAAATAAATTTCACAGAATAGCGCGAAAAACATCAAAATAGGTCTTGGAAAAAGTGATAAAATAAGAAGAAACCCTGGTTTTAGTTTCCGCTCGTTGTCTAAAAACTACTTACAACGCGTTTTAATCGAGTTTCATGCAGCACTTCTGTCTCCACAAACACCGTAATATTACATGAAGCATATGGGCTTGGGCATATGGTACAGTATAGCCCATAGTGAAACGTAGTGTACTACAATTTACGATAAAATAAGTTTTTTCAGCGGGCGGAAAATACGCTATTTTGCTGTTTTGGTTACGGTACGAGGCCTGATTATGGGTACCGGAAACAGAAACATCCTGAAGCCAAGTACCTCGTAGGAACAAGTGCGATTTGCACTAATTCTGCGACGGTTAATCTGTACGGGTACTGGCGTGACAAGAGGGCGCTGCGGTTCACAGAGGATGAAGGAAAGTTTCAGTATCGGTTTCCTTCAATTGCCAGACATGCCCACATCCAGATATTTGTACGTACAAGCCGAGCGGATCCCCGCAAGCGGGGCTCTTAGGGCAGGTTAAAGCCAAGCAACAATGTCTTCCCGCTTCGCTTCGCTCGGCGGCTTTATTGTTGTCACCGGTACCCGCCTCGCTGCGCTCGACGGGGTATTCAGCAAAAACCAAATCATGTTATTTTCGATTCAAAATTGTGATTCTCGTCAACGCTGACAGAACTGTCTCCTGGCATATACATTCAAGTCAAACACACCCTGCCTCGAGTTCTAACTGAAACGAAATGGTGAAATTTCACTCTTCTAAAGTCGCTTAACTATGGGGAAGACCCACATGCACCTTCACTGCTCCAAGTCCTGGGTAGACGTCCAGGTTCACCAAGGCATTGAACTACATGTACCTCTCGCACCGCAGTGGGCGATGGCATCGTGCGTGAAAGAAGCGTGGTGTCCGAAGCGAGGATGATACTTGTACCGTGTTCCTACATTACCATGGCGTCATTGTAGCCATCATGTCGTTTTGTAACCACGCTGATGATGGGGATGGTGAATCCTTCAGTTTGTAATAAAATGAAGCTTCTGGGGCTTGCATTCCGGATACAGACAACGACGGTGAAATCCGCCATACCATTGAAATCCACCACTGTCGATCATCCGACCGCAGACGTTTGCACAAAATATGGTACTATTTCGATAATCTAGGGGTGCAGAATTTTAGCCCGGATGTCCAAAAATTATCAGGTTTAAGCTCTAACATTGATACTAAGCTCACGTCAGCAGTGTTTACAATTCAGAGCCTGCCCTCACTCGTGTGCTAAGAACAGTACAGAACTTGTACGGTACATAGGTTCACTCTAATTAGTGACGCCTTCCTTTGAACTGTTATGTCATCATGGCAGGACAGAAATACCCATTACCTAGGAATAAAAACTGGGTTCATGGTGCTATGACTACGAGGGACTACTTATTGAAGGCTCTCCCTACGTTCGCCAATTAATTGTCCTTGCAACTTGCGAGCAACCTTACACCCGGGCCGCAACCCTCCTATACCCCGGGGGAAACGTTAAAGCGTGGCCGCTAGCTTCGCACGCTGAGCTTGATCGCCCAGTGCTGATTGAGTCCAAGAATCCGACAGGCCGTCGGTAGCAGAACGTCTACTACCGCGCCGGCATGCGCTCGACTGACACACAACCTCCTTTATTTACCATTCGTTCAATTACAGCAAACTTCGACTAGTTAGCCGCTAAGCCTTCAATGCACGTAGCTTACACCCGTGTGAGTTCAGGAGTCGCCTGCGTGACCATTCGAACGCTACGCCTCGTGCGTGTCGCCCTACTCGATACAGCCGCCGACAGACTCGAAGACCAACGCCTTCTGTCCTGCCTTCACCGCCGTGTCCTTGATCAGTCAGGCGAGATCAAGCGCAGCGATGCAAGATTAGGGTCAAACGAACGGGCTCGGACAAGCAAGGTTTAGCATCGACATGCGAAGCGAAATCTTCGCGCGGCGTTTTGAGGCCGAGTAAAGTGCGAAATTTACCAAATTTAGCTAAAACAATATCACTAGACAGATCTGCATCTTCTGCGTCGAATGTAGGCATCGTTCTTGCGATTTAGAAGAAAGTCTTAGCATTAAGTTCGCTGTAATGCAGCAACCTAGTGAAGGTGGCCTGATTCAGGATTTCAGGTGACCCGAATTCCTAAGCAAGGTACGTGCAAATCGTTATTGAACAATGGTGATGGAAGTGGCACCAGCACGAAGCAAAAAACATATAAATAGCTGACTGGTACCACCTCAACCGTAAGAAATTACAATGACTACATCAACAACGTACGTACCCGCTATTATAATGAATTCCGCGGCCATTCCGTTGAGTTGGCGGACCATAACGCGCCAATATAATGCGCAGCGATCACTGTCAATATCAGTGATCGTAGAGACAATAGTGTCGCCAAATTGAACCTACATGTTAGACAGAGATTGGGCAGGGTTAGGTACAATTGGATTAAGAGTTCCGGCCAGTTGCCGTCTTGGGACCGAGATAGCTCGCTACAGCAAGCGATATCTTCCGTAGAGCTGTACCTACGGCTACGAAACTTTGCCACGCCAAATATAACATGCATAAGTACGTGTAGTCCAAATTTTACGCTTTCCCGCACTTTCCCTACAATAATCGCCACCCCGATATTCCTTCTACGTAGGGAAGACTCGTGTTATACAAGGGATTAAAATCCCTTGTAACTTATGCTAATATTTAATAACACATCATATGTACACAAAGCTTTTTGACTTGGTGTTTGTATTAAATTCCCTGTCCCCCCTAAGATAATTAATTCGAAATCGGTCCACGGGAAGTATTTTAATACTGTCCTAATTTTAATTAGGACAGGGTTAACAGTACACCGTTCACCCTATTTTGTCGTGCCATGACTATTTACCGTGTACGCCTGGCAGCCCGACTTCGCGAGTTTTAAAAATCAATTTTCCATTAAGTGGTTAGCTAATACAAACAACAAAATATATAGCGTGAATAAGCTCGTTGAGATCTATCAGAATCCGGTCTCTTTTGTACGATTTAAAGCAGAATTGACCTTTTTATCAAAACCTGTGAAATGATTATTTGCGGTGCACGACTATTTAGGTCACACGACTAATTAGGGTGAACGGTGTAATAATAACCACTGCGTGTGTATAAAACTGTATAATATACTGGGGCGCGCTGCGCACGCAGGTCTCAGTAGTGAAGAGCAGCATATAACGCAGTGGTTTTTTTTTCTTAGCTTTATTTTACAAGGTTAATAGGTTTAAACGTTTCTAATGCCCAGATGTTGGCTTCATCGACGCGGCTGCTAAGCACCAGGCGATTGCAGCTGAAGAGTCCGCACAACCTCTCACCATTGGTTGGAATCACGTGAGGGTAGGGCTACATCTATGTGAGACCGCTTCATCACACCTTTGTTTCCCGATTAAGTACGATAGCAAATATTCTCTCCTTCCCTTCTCTCATTCGAGAATATGCCGCCTCGAGGTAAGATGGTGAAGCTTGTCTGTGCGATCGTTGGAGAAGGGAGCGTGTTCCCTGTGGATATCGACACGAGTCAGCTGGTGGGGGACTTGAAGGACGCGATCAAGGCGAAGAAGGCAAACGACTTGAAGGATGTCGATGCGGACAAGCTGCAGCTCTTCCTGGCGAAGAGAAAGACGAAGAAGGAGGTAGAAGAGGAGAAGGGCGACGACAAAGAGGAATGGCTGACGCAACTTGACGCGCTGCAAGGTGTGAGTGACACGAGTGACTATAAACATCTACCGATTCCGGGCGCGAAGCTACGAGCCGTTGGGCTGGCTAGTGGTCAACTGGGCGAAGTGAGTGATGAAGAAGGAGCTGCTGGAATGGGTGCTGTGCACGTGCTGGTGGTGGTTCCGGAGAATGCTCCGGTACTTGAAAACAAGAGGAAGCGGAGAAAGACGGAAGACGCCCCGGACGCTTGGATAAAGGCGATCAAGGACGAGCTGGTTACAGTGCTACCGTCGACTTGTGAAGATTTGAGAGAGCACCTGCAACGCGCGCTTCACGCCAAGGTCCCCATCAATGACAGATTATTTCTGATTGTGTCCGCGATGAACACGACAGGAGAGTTATCCAGCATTTTGGACAAAGTGTTTGAACCCGAACCGCGTGAAACACTTTCAGATATCACTGCGGGCATCTTGGGGGGTGTAATCGATCCCCTCGGGTCTGGCTCCGAGTTCGCCACTGAAGACACGTATCATCACTTGTGGGACTCCCACATTGCGGTACTGCTGAGGCGTGTGTCAAACGGGAACTTTCGTCGCAACACGAATGCGTCTACTTCTACTGGTCTCTCTCGACCAGATTTGTGCTTCTACTACAACAATAGCAATGTGTGCGTGTTTCGCGGGGAAGAAAAGGCAAGTGGCCAGTTGGAAGTGCCTGTCAAAGAACTGCACGAGAAATTGATATGGAGGTATGACGCTGCGCCATATATTTTTGGCTACGCTGCTGTGGGACTGCGAGTGCGCTTGCTAGCTATTCGGAACGACGAGATGACAGAACGTGGTGCAAAAGTGGAAAGCATCGAAACGTACGATTTGGGTGATCTCAACAGCCGGATTTCGTTTTTTCTCGCCTTGCTCAACCTTTCGACTCTTTTCCGACCAGTTGTAGATCTTATCCAGCCGCTGGATATACCCGAGTACGGCATTATCGAAAGAGGCAATGGCGTGCAGATTACGTTCGCAGAAGATTGTGTGATGAAGACGTATCCCTCGAGCATGCCAAGTGACACCATAATTCGCAATCTGACGACTTCGCATCGGCTAATGAAGAAACATTCAGTCCCGAACGTTGTGGAGCTAACGAAGACAAACATGAGAAAGAAATACGTGAAGCTGGCACCCGTAGGTCGACTTTCCCCACCCGAAAACATCCACCAGCTCCTGACGGCTTTGCGCGATATACTCAAGGCCCTAGTGTCACTGCACGCAATCAATCTGATGCATCGAGACTTGAGATGGGAAAATGTGCTGAAGTACCCAGGCGAAGGTGACAAGTGGTTTCTTATTGACTTCGACGACGGAGCACTATCGCCGGCTGCAAAAATGGATCACTTGAAGGCGGAATCGCATGCTCCTGAGATATTGTTGTCTTCTTCCCATACGGTCAAGGTTGACATTTGGAGCGTGGGCTTCCTCTTGAAGACATCACTTATTCAAGATCTTCCGCCTGAACTGGAAAGAATAAAAACACAGTGTTTGCAGAAGAGTCCGTCAAAGAGACCCACGGCTGGATCACTCCTCAAGGTCATCGAATCGCTATTAGAAATTTGACCCCCTGGGAACGGTTGAAGTTTAACAGTACATGCAGCTTCCCACGCAAATTAAGAGTGCTCGCTTCATTTCTTTTGCTGCACAGTTTTGGGCCTACTGTGGCGCATATGGACGCGTTTTTAGGGTAACTGGGCAAGGTCGGGAGGTTTTCGCGCTAAAAATCGTGGAGAAATGCTCCGTTGGACGTCTTTATCAAGAGGAGAAGGCCTTGACGAAAGCCTAGCACACAGGCTTGACGATTAATCCTGTGGGAAAGCTCACCGAAACTCCTGATAGCGCGGCGTTATTGCTGTCTCCTGTTGGGAAACCTCTGCCTCGACCAACGACACGACAGGAAGTAGGAAACCTCTTTGGACTGTTATGGCAGCTCCACGCGAATAGCCTGGTCCATGGAGATCCTCGCGTGCCGAATGTGATCCTCACTGAGGAAAAGCCTCTCTGGATTGATCTTGTGGAAGTGATGGAAGCGAGCCCCACTTTGAAACAATTTGATGCTGAAATTCTCACACGGTCCATCCTCAGTGTCTCTCGGACCGTTTTGCTGGGCCCGGCGCTGAAGCAGTTGATCGACAACTATGGCAAAAGCGCTGCGCGAGAAAATCTCAATCATTTGGCCGAAGTAGTCTGTCAAAGCTTGGTATTTTCAAATTAGCTGCAAGTTTTTAAAGTCGTAAATCCGATCCAATGGTTTTCATTCGCACGACAATGGTGGTGGTTAAGGAAGGCGCGGGTGGTTCAGTGAGCGAGACTTTCTAATGAACAATGAATACATCAGCGAGCGGGTGAACACAGATCTGTTTACATGTGTGCGAGGCGAGGATTCAGCCAATCAGTAAGACAGCGAACATTCACCAGCCGCTACGTTGGTGAGACAGCGAGAACATTCGAGTCGCCACAAATATTTTTTTATCCTGATAAATATAAAGTTAATAATATACAAAGATGACGTACTCACCCGATCAATACCTAGCTAACAAAGAGCGCATTAAGGCGGCGCAGAAGCGATACTACCAGCGCACACGCGAAGCACGCTTGTCCTATCAAAAGGGGTACGACGAAAAGAATAGAGAGCAGATTCGTGCCCGCAAGCGGAAACCCAAAAGCGAACTTAACCCAAGCGAAACCGAACTTAACTAATTAATTATTTTTTTTCCTCCGATAAAAAGTCAAGCCATATATATATAGAATGGCTGATAATAGCACGCTAAAGATTTTAGCCGATGCCCTTGGGAATCTGGGCCAATATCACTCATAAGACTTTCGAGTGGGTCAAGGGCAATGACGAGAGGTATTTCACGTGGCTTAAGAGATGCGACAAGTCTTACAGCAAGTATCTATGAATTAATTAATTTCAAAAAAATTCTATGTGGGTTAGATATAAAGTGCATCCTGATACAAAGGTATAATCATATAAAGTCAATCACACAGAGAATAATATAGCCGAAGATATATAACAGACATGTTTGCATACGAACTCGAAGGATTAAAACGTCTCAACATTCACCCCATCAAATGGGGGAGCAGCTACCGGATCAAGGTTCGCGGTAGAACCGGAAAGATGGTATATGTTAGCAACATTTCCCACCCTAGAAATCGGGAACTCGTAGCTAAGCAGTACAAGGTCTCTATCGACAAACTCAAGAAGCACATGTCGGCTGACTACAAGGCTGACCCTAAGTACCGTTTCTACAACGGAAAGAACATGGAGTCTCACCTCTATGAGGGTATTCAGGCCTCAGAGTTCTATGACAAGCTAGAGAACGTGCTTGCCAGTCAAACTAATGCATTCAAGGTAAATATCGCTCTCGGCTATGACCTCATCAGCAAAACGGATGATAGTTTTAGTCAATATTGGCATCCAAACATTGCCAACACGTCTGTATTCGAGAGACCGGTTGCCATCAACAGCAAGGCAGACATTCGTAAGAAGGTCATTTCCGAAATTTGGTCGATGGAGTTAGCCGACAAGCTCAACTACCCATCGAGTGGATATAAGCTTAAGGCGATAACTGGATTTAAGATTTTCATTTACCGTCGCGATCATGCCCTTGGAGATAGCGAGGCTGTCATCCCCAAGATCATCCGCGATAACATGTAATCAACTTTCCGAAAACGAACAACAAATGCGTTTTCCACTGCATTGCTTACCACACTCAGTCTGGTACTAAGAAAGACCCACGATTCATTCAGGCTCTGGTGAAGGCGGCGTTCAAGCGCTACTGTTCTTTCAAGGGTATTAGTTATACACTGAGTCTGTTCCGTAATTTCAAGCTGATCGATCTTCTTCAGCTCGATGAGGTGGAGGAATGCTTCCAACTGAGCATAAATGTCTATATGATGGATGTGGCTTCTGGAAAGGTTGAATGCATTCGCCCATCGGACAAGACGTATGAGGCGATCAACTTTCTCTCCCACGAGAATCACGCTCTCTACATCACCAACCTGGACATGCTCCAGAGTAAGTACCAGTGCTCGAAGTGTGAGATGATTTTCATTAGCTCTGACAAGCTCAACAACCACAAAAAGAACCAGTGTGAGCTCGTAAATATCGAGAGCTTCCCAGCTCAACCAACTATCTACAAGCCAGTTCAGAACACTATTAAATCATTGCTCACGAAGTACTCGATCAAGGCTATTGACCAATATCTTGACCATTTCATCGTTTATGATTTCGAGGCCATTCTTAAGCCGACTGTGGTACAACATGGACAGAGCACTGTCTTCACAAACGAGCACATTCCGGTATCAGTATCGGTGGCGGATATCTTAACTGAGGAGGTGCGTTGCTTTGTAAATGATGATCCGAAGGCTTTGCTTACAGATATGTTTAAATACATTGGCGACGTGGGCACGAAGATCCAGCAATACAACGTATCCAAGTATGGGTCGCTCCTCCGTAAAATCATCAACGCCCACGGATTAACAGGTGTGGAGATTCCTGGAATTGTTTTAGGTAATACTTACACTATGGACGACGTAGATAGATGGATTCGGGAAGCCAAATATTCCAGCTTCTTCGATTTCCATAGCATCATTGGTTTTGGTAAGCAGAGGACGGATTATGGTAAAATCAAGCAGCAGCTCGATCAAGTACCTGTATTTGGCTTCAACAGCGGCCGCTACGATATCAACCTCATCAAGAACGATATGTTTGCTGTCAGTGGTACAAATAATATCAAATCCGTTATCAAGAACCCCAGCTACATGTGCATCGCCACCGGAGATATGAAAATGCTCGATATTACCAACTACGTCCCGGCTGGTACAAGCTACGACAAGTATCTTACTACATATCTCGGTGGATGCAAGTGTGATGGCAAGATTCGATGTGTCTGTGGTCTTGGTAAGGGGGTATTTCCGTACGAGTATATCAAAGCTTTCGAGGTGCTCAACGAGACCAACATCCCTCCCAAATCAGCCTTCGACAGTGCGCTTCGTGGCACCAGCATCAGCAATGCTGACTACGAGCGAGTAAAGTTTGTTTGGGGGCACTATGAGATGAAGTCGATCAAAGACCTGCTTATCTGGTACAATAATCTGGACGTAGTCCCATTCATCAAGGCTATCAAGGCCCAGCGGGAGCTGTTCAAGGGGTTCGAGCTGGATATGTTTGCCGACGGTGTCTCTCTCCCTGGGCTAAGTGAAAAGGTCATGTATCAGACTTGCTTCAACAACCTCAAAAGCAGAGCCGGAAGCAGGCTAAAGCATTTGGATTCCCGACTAAGCGCATGAGCGGTTACAAAAGCCAGGATGCGGATGCTGGTCGCGAGTACGACATGACTATCGAGCATCTGAATGATCTACTCAAGCGGCAGAAGTACTTATGCGGTCTTTGCTACTGTCAATTGACCACAGATACAGCATCTGCCGACCGTGTCAATAATAAGCTAGGTCATATTGATGGAAACATTCTGATCTGCTGCATCGAATGCAATGTCGTGCGGAAGGACATGTCTCTCAGCGGGTTCCGATACAAAAAGCTACTTGACTTCAACTCAGATAGACTGGTCTATAGCATTGATAAGGAGGAATCGGAGATTTATGGTAAGATGAAAGACAATATTGCTGGAGGACCATCAATTATTTTCAACCGCTACGCTAAGCGCAACGAGACCAAGATTCGAGGTGACAAGATGTGCAAAAAGATCATCGGCTTCGACGCTAACGCTCTGTACCTGTGGGCGCTTGGTAATGATATCCCATGTGGGCGCTTAACTACGATCGAGGCTTATGATGGTATCATCGATGATATCAAGGCTGACAAGTTTTAGGCTTCCTTGAGTGTGATATTCGTACTCCCGAGCATCTGAAAGAGTATTTCAGCGAGATGACCCCCATTTTAAAGAATACGCTAATCGACTGTGGAGATCAAAGCATCATTGGCGCTCACGTGTACGAATACAACCAGGCTCGTGAATCAGGTCGTGCAAAGCCTGCTCGCAAGCTAATTGGTAGCTACTTTGGTGAGAAGATTCTCATTTACGCTCCTTTACTTAAGTGGTACCTTTCTCACGGTATGGAGATCACCAAGACCTACAGCTTCATCAAGGCCAGCTCTCACAAAGCATTCTCCCCATTTATGGATGCTGTGTCGAACGCACGACGGGAGGGTGACGTTGATAAGTCTAAAGCCATGATTGCGGAAATGATGAAACTTGTAGGCAACAGTGCTTTCGGGCGATCTGGCATGGATATGACTAAGCACAAGGAGATCAAGTACGAGTCAGACGATGCCATAATTAAATCACGTATCGAACACTTCACATTTCATGGGCTCGATGAGTTGAACGATGCCACTGAGATCACCATGAAAAAGCGACGCATCAAGAACAAAAATCCGATCCATCTGAGCATTGCAATCTACCAGCTCGCCAAGCTGAGAATGCTGCAGTTTTACTACGACTGTATCGACTTCTACTTTGATCGCAGCGATTTCCAGTACCAAGAATTGGACACTGACAGTGCCTATATCGCTTTCAGTTGTGAGAATCCATTTCAGGACTGCATCAAACCTGAGCTACGTGAGCACTTCAAGCAGCACAAGTACGAGTGGTTCCCGCGTGGTTACAACACTGAGGTAGCTAAATTTGATCGCTGTACGCCTGGACTATTTAAGGGTGAGTGGTCTGGTGATGCGATGGTCTCATTATCAAGCAAGAACTACATCTGCTACCTACCTGACTCCGAGTACAAGGTCAAAGTTAGCGCCAAGGGGTGCAGCAAGGTCGAGGTCGCAATGAGGATGTACTCAATCCAGATGGGTTCGAGACGGTGGTTCGCGATCGTATCACGCTCCAGGGTACTAACAAGGGCTTCCGCATTAGCAAGGAGTCCAAATCAATTATTACATACACTCAGAGGAAAACCGCCCTCAATTACTACTACGATAAGCGGCAAGTACTCTCAGATGGGATATCCACAATTCTGCTCAATATTTAAAAGAGTCTAATAGATTGTTCATTTTTTATGGACTATAACATAATCATGGAGGAGCTCCTGAAGAAGCTCTATTACGACCCTAAAACCGGGTATGTTGCTGCTCGATCTCTATATGAGAAGGCGAGAGAGTTAGACCCAAAAATAACGTTCAAAATAGTGAAGGAATGGTATGCGACACAGGCAGATATACAACGATTCCAGGAGCAGAAGAAGCATTACGACGGGTTTAAAATCACGTATCACAGCCCAAATTCGTGGCAGATGGATCTCGGTTTCTGGGAGAAGCGACCAATATTGACATGCATCAATATCAACTCACGACTTGGCTACGCAAAACTACTTAAAAATAAGACTGCATCGGTTGTATTGACTGCAATCAAATCATTCGTTCGACTCCATAAGGTCGATATCCTAACGAGTGATAACGGCAGCGAATTCATGAACAAAGACGCCCAAGCATTCTTCAAATCCAAGAAAATCGACCATTACAACAACGAGCCAGGAGACCACGGAACGATGGGTAAGATTGAACGCTTCAACAGAACGCTGAAGCAGCGACTGACGAAGATAGGGCTGACCGAAGGTCGCCCGGGAGGGGTTTCACCCGCTCCATCACCAAAAACGATCACCCAGAAACTTATCGCTGACCTGATCGACAACTATAATAGCACCATCCACACCTCTATTGGTATGACCCCAAACGAGGCAAAAAGGAAGGTTATGGAGTCAGAGCTGAATCATAATCGAGAGGAAGCAAACAAGGTTGAAACTGAGTTTGAGGTTGGTTTAAATGTGTTATATCGGCTCAAGAAACAGACGTTTGATAAGGAGGCAGCTCGCTGGAGCAAGGCTGTATATTCAGTCGTTGGAATGGATGGATATCGAGTCCAGATTAAATCCAAAAATGGACACACCCTCTACAAGGCTCCGAATGATCTCAAAATGGTGCAATTGGAGACAACAGACGCAACGATCAATAGGAATGATATTATTGAGGCGGAGAAGATATTAGACCACAAAAAGATGCGGAATGGGAAGTACAAATATCTGGTTGAGTGGGTTGGCAAAGAGCTTGACAGCTGGGAGCCACAGGATAATTTACGATTGATTATCAAGAACAAGAGATCAACACTCGAGAACGAATACTGGGCATAAAAAAAAAGATAAATGAACCACAATTAGCTTGATAGTATAAATAGTAGATACATCCTCTTTAGTATTGGGTTCAGATATATTTAACTCAGTATTATTTACGGATTTTTGAAGTATATTGGCTTTATATATATATATACACCCACCAGTGATCGAAGATCACGCGCAACCTTCGGTTGCTACCATTTAAGTATGTGCCCTAATTGTTTAGATAACGAGCGCGAGCTCGCCACGCTTCGGCGAAAGATATGGATTATTAAGGAGGTGAGCAGGATCAAAAATGAGTTAATTGATCTAGATCCAGTATCCAATTTTCGTACAACGGTAGCTAATGTGAAGTATAAAAATCAACTCGAGGAGATATTTGGAGTACCGTTCCACTGTATCAAGGACCGATATACTAATTTGTTGAACGAGCGAAACCATATTTGCCATACGTTTATGCCATATCGTCATGACTCAGTCATGCCAACATATTGGTAGCAACCGAAGGTTGCGCGTGATCTTCGAGCCAACAGCGTTGGCGAATCGACAAACTTAGTTTGTCTCGATCACTGTTAATTATGATCACTCATTTTTTATGATTAGCACTCATATACAGGTTAATATGTTCCCCAACTTCAAATCCATCGCTCAGAGAGAACAAAAGCGGCATGAGCTGCTTGAAAGGGCTCAGAGACGAGTTCGCCAAGCGTGGCATGTATGAAGCTGCATCTTGGGCATCCGACGTTGATAAAGCATTTACTACGGTAGTAAATAAATCAACCGAATCGACTCGACCGACATGTCGGAAGAAAAAAAAAGTCTGAGTAATGAAAACTCTGTAAAAAACCCTGAGGTATCACCAGTTATGATTGAGACATCTATGAACACGAATCGTGTTAATACTACTGATAGAAACGTTCAAGCTGGGCCTCAAACATCTGATGTTGGAGTTGAGACTGATTTTGAGACTGGTACTCCCACAATGGTTGAAATTGGTACCTAAACGAGTCGCGAGCCTAAAAGAACTACAAAATCAAAACCGGTAGACACAGAGGAGCAGGTTGCTGCGCGAGAGTGGATAAAGGCTTTGTTTATCAAAAATCAGAACTGGGGTTCTTTAGGAATCCTTCCTATGCGAAAAAAATCTGGAAGACACGATAAGAGATACTTCTTAGGAGATAAAGCTTCTCTAAGGCTCGTTTCTAACGGGAACAAAACCAAAAATTATCAAACTATCGACTGGATAGCCACTGAAGCAAAAATCAGGGATACCTTGTATGACGGTGAAAGCAACTCAATCGATGAAGTTGGAGCCATGGGTGATGAAGAAACTCGAACGCGTTCACTTGCGCGATTGGAAAAGAAGAAGCGAAAAGGCGAGGAACTAGAGGATCTACAAGTGGTCCTTAAAGATCGCAGACTACCTGACATCCGCTTCGCACGGAAATCAACATCGACAACATCCGACAACAAGCAAAGCCGATTCCAGTTGCTATGGATTATTTCAAAAAATCGGGAGATGCTGGAGTCTAATGGTCTGATGAAGAGTATCGTACCAATCTTCAAAGAAATGTACAAATCTGACGAAAGTAGCCTGAAACAATACGTTTGGGTTAAAAAAGGATCCATTGATGTGTATGGCAAAGAATCAAAACTGAAGCATACATCAGCAATCAAAAAAGTTGATTGGCAATCGACACTTAGAGCATTTTTGGAAATGGTGAAGAGCAGAGGCTTAGAACTCTCTATGGTAGGGGCAAGTGATGTCGAAAAGACTATCAAATCATACGAATCTACTGGTGATAATGATGAGCGAGAGGCACGTTATGGTATTAAAACTGGATTAGATGAAGACAGAGATCATAAATTGTCAATCCCTGATAGCGAAGCTAAGAAAATACTGTACGAGTACTACAAGAGTCTTTTCGATAAGAAAGTTGTGATTCCATTCCGTCTTCGCCCTATTGTAGGTTACACCAAAGGTGTAAGAGTTCACGACACGTATTATTTTGGTGTCCCAAGTGAGGATCGATATCTAAATATTTTAAACAAAGATGATAAGCCTATATCTGGAAAAGCTTGGACTGATTTAATGAAGACTATTCAATGGATGGATACGTTTCTATCCCTGCTTGATAGATTGGAAGATGCATATCGCACTGCAAGCAATATAGAAGCCCCAGCAGGCAACGATGAACTGAAAATGATTGATAATGTAAATGCCAATCTTAAGATTATTCGTGAAGTCGTCTTCAACAACGCATCTGATATTAAGCAAGAAAGTGCAGAGCCATACGATCACGATGAGCAGCTACAGAAGATCCATGACGATGCAGAGGCGGCGTTTCAAGAATATGGAGAGGCTCAGAGGCAGTTAGAAGCAATAAAGACGGCCGGGCTTAGCCGGCGAAACAATTCCGCACTGAAGGCTGCAAGGGCTGCAGTAAAAGCCACTAAAGCTGTTTATTCAATGAAGGCTAAGAGATATAACGAAAGTGTTCGTGAGAAGGAAGAAGAGAAAGAACGAGAGAGCGCTGCTGATGAGTTTGAGAAACAAAGACGCTCAGCAAAGCCGATGGCAGGGCTGAAAGGGCGTGGCCTAAGAGGCGCTGGTGTTGCTCCGCTGGATGGTGTGGTCAGACGCGGACGTACGTACAATCTTAACGAGATTCAAGGCTTAGCAACTCCAAGTGCGTACGTCTATCGCTAGATTGGAAGCAAGTACATTCGCCTGCCAGATCTCGATGCTAAGACGTTGGTCATTGTACAGCCCAATCGACGTAAATGTGGACCTAAATGCAAGATCAGTGATAGTCTACAATCCATGATCAAGACACTTGTGTACAAGTAGCATATTGATCAAGCTGCTTACGATAAGCTAACCAACGAGGATAAAAAAATGTTCAAGGAGATCCTAGCCATCACCCATCTCCAGTATAAATTTCACGATAAGCTCGACGACCCGCTTGACTCACTTAGAGCTGAGTATGACAAGCCGAAAGGCGAGATGGAATTAGGAAACGATAATCCTAGCATCATCAAGCAGCTGAAGTCTCTATCGGTGGATATGTACAGCAATCGATTGATTTCGGATAATGAGTTCAAGGATATTATCACGCGTTTGATATAACAACCATGTTCTTTTTCAACCCACGAATTATTTCCAGCTCAGGTGGTAGGTATGGTGACAGCAGTGATCTCAACATCGCGGAGCTCAAATCCATCATGAAGAATTTGATCATTCATGAGCGACCTCAGCAGATTCAAGTAGCCGTATGGGCTACCGATCTTGATAAAACTATGAAGACGACCGATGCTTCTACGCAGACGACAGGTGGACGAGTATAGGCTTACAAACCGTCTCAAAAAAAGGAGGCTTCGGTGAAGACCTTTGCGATTTAACGCGGCAGCTCTTATCTTTTTTTTATATATCAAATCCGTTCGCCGCTTTTGCTCTTCTATCTCACCCAACAAATGCTGGATCATCTTCATATTATAAGCCGCTATACGACTGTAATCGACGTTTAGCTGTACATCCTTTGGTGATATATGCGGATCCTCTCCTTCTGGCATACCGTCGCGATGAAACACAGATACTAAGTCAGTTAGGCCAGCACGAACGAGATCTTGGGCGATTAAACCAACCTCCTGCCCTTGGTGCTTCTCAGACGGCATCCCCTCATAGAGAACAACATCAACGTTATCGTAGAGTCGTTTTATGCGATCGATCGGTGCAGATTGAATATTTCGTGTTAGTCTTTGGTCACTTGTTGTTGCTAGAGCCGCGCACGATATATAGCCGCCAAAAACGGCAGTGGTATCATACAATAACGGCCCGAGAGCCATTTCCGTAATGCCGTTGTTCGTACGAAGTCGGTAGACCATTGTCGAGCCATTGCCGTACGATATTGAGGTTGTACCAGGCACGTGAAGAGGAACGTTCGGAGATGTCGTTCCTACCCCAAGGCGACCTCCTGCGGTAAGTATCATTGCGGTATTATCGTTCACGCCAAATCTCAAATCGTTATTGGTTCGGGTACCTATCCAAGCAGCGTTACCACTAGTACCAGCGCTACCATTGCTCACTTCGATTTGAAATTCTACAGGTGTAGCATTAGAACCAACGCAACGTACCATTCGCGTATATGAACCGTCTAGGTAATCCAAACCACTTCCAGTGATGCCGAGGTACTCATTGGAAGCAACAGCGCTTCCGATTCCGAGCTCCGTCAGCTTTCCTACGGTTGTTATATTCGATTGATTGCCATATCCTAGAAATCCGTTTAAAGCACCACCGCAAGTTATATTGCCAGATGTGGATAGGCTAGTTAAGGTGCCTAGGCTTGTAATATACGTCTGCGCAGGAGTTCGTACCAAGCCGTACATATCCGTGCATGTAATCGCTATGCCAAACAGGCAATTAGCACCAAAATAAGCACCTCCTGAGCATCGTAGAGCACCCGATGTTGAATTTGAAGAGTTAGAGCTGTTAGTAATAGAGATATAATTTGTGCTCCCGCTGAATTCAACCTTACCAGTTGTTCCGGCAGCGATCTGATCAGCCGTTATAAGTGGGCTTGCTATTGATGTAGTAGCGGTGAAGGCTCCTGTGCACGATAGATTACGCAATCCGGAAATGTCTTTAGATGAATTGGTAACAAGAGCTTTGCTGATGCCGGCGCTGCCTTCCGTGATGCTTATATAATATGATTGGTTAAATACAACTCCGCCGAACGAAAGCGCCGGGATGTTAATCCCCGTGCCGGCTGCATCAAATGTCATTCCATAGATGTTCGATGCGGATTTAGTCGAATCTAACACGATCGCTTTAGAAGCTTCCACAGCGCCCAGTGTTGTTAAAGCCAATCTAGATACTAGACTGAGATCCTAAGCAGTGCCTGCCAGTCTGAACCCAGTCGCATCGATGTAACTGCCTGCTCCTGTCAGAGACAACACTCGAGAAGCTCCGGAAAGAGTTACATTTCCGCCTACTGTAAGCTCGGTCAGCGTTCCGATAGATGTGATATTGGTTTGTCCTGCGGTTTGTAGCGTACCAGTGATCGATGTCGCCGTAAGAGATGCAATAGTTCCAATCGCTCCTGAACTATCAAGAACTAATGCTTTGCTGTTAGCCGCCGTACCAAGCGTGATTGATTGTACGTACGCTGGCGCTGATACAATTGATGATCCATTTACAGTCAAGCTAGAGCAACTTACAGCACCAAGTCCACTTAATCCACCATCATTCCCCACTACGAGCGATACCCCAGGTGTCGCTGTTCCAGGAGTGATGCCCGTGATATAGGTTAGTCGATAGTCGTTCTTACCGAGATATAGCGTCTGAGCGTAATCATAAGTCAGATATCCACTGGCATCCAACGAGAGGTAGAATGCAGGGTTATAGATAGGAGATATAAACGTTGGCTGTGGGTAGCTAAATCCACTCATAGAGCAAAGCTTAGAGGACTTGTCCGAAAAGTTCTGCGACCTTTTGGACTTCGCCCTTATAACGAAGGAGTTTTGTCTTAAGCTATATAGATCGAACTATTTTCATCATGAGTGCTATCCCAGATTTCGGTGCTTCACTACCAAAAAAGTTCAAGTCAGCAGGTATGGGAGATATTCCAGCGCTTGACATCAAAGCTTTGTTCAGAATGGTTGTGCTTGGCCCCAGCTTCAGCGACAAGAACAATCTCTGTATGTTTATCCTCAAGCACTCTCCACATGTGTTTGCCCATTTGACAATCATCGCGCGTAATCCCCATCAGGAGCTCTACGAGTACCTTAGAGACAAGCTGGAAGGCTTTATTACATTCGCTGACCCAGATATGCCTCCGACCGTTGATCAAGTTCGACGTACTCCCATGAGCTCTAACAAACCTGAGCTTATCATCATAGACGATTACAGCAATGAGAAGCTGCTCCAGAAGAACATCTTCTCTCACTACTTCACTCGTGGGAGACATTTCAAGCTGAGTACCATTTTCCTTAGCCACAGCTACTTCGCAACGGACAGGATGGTTAGACTGAATTCGGAATATGTCGCGATCTTAAAGGCGAATTCAAAGCGGGATTTGCAGATGGTTGTTCGTCATTTCAACATAACGGGCGTTGATGATCGATCGATCGTCTATTACTACAATAAGGCCACGGAGAGAAAAGGACAGATGCTCCTGATTGATTCAGTCAAGGGTCAAATCAGATTCAACTTCGATAAGCGCATCAAGACTAAAGACATTTATTCATAAATATCGACCACGATTTTGATTGGGATCATATACTATTAAGATGGCTAGCTTTCTGAAGATCGATTCAACTAATCTCGTGCAGGATGGATACAACTCCACATGGCGCTATTCATTTCCGGGTAGTGCGGCCGACTTTCGTGATGTAGCTTGCGCTATTCAATCTATATCGCTCTACAACAGCGAATACAATATCGATAGCATCCAATTCATGTACAATACGCTCAAGATCGAAGTTCCAACAGCTGCTACAACTTCTACGATTAGTATTAACCTCGCCGATGGGTATTACAGCTACACGGATATGAATCGAAGCATCCAAGCTGCTCTCGTTGCCGCAGGGGCGTATCTTATTAATCCATCGGGTGAAAATGTATTTTACATTCAGTTGACCGAGAACAGTGTCTATTACGCTGCTCAATTTGATTTCTCACCAACACCAACGGCTGTTTCAACTGCAGGCGGTACGTGGACCAGACCTGCTACTGGACTGTATTCCACTGGAGGTACTGGTTTGCCTACAACCACGCGAGTACCACGCGTAATCATTGATAATGCCGCGTTTGGCTCAGTTGTAGGTCTTTCAGTAGGTAACTATCCAGCAGCATCTGCTACTGTGGCAAGTGCACAGCTCTCAAACGGCATTCCTCAAATCCATCCAACGAGTTCCTACATCGTGCGTTGCGATCTGATCAAAAACGATTATGTTGTCTCTGGAGATATCCTCAGTGCTTTTGATCGCGGAGATGCTGGGATTGGTCAGCTAATCTCGTACAAGCCTTCTCAATATGCCTGGATGAATTGCCACAACGGTTCTCGATCGACGATCACTATAAGTATCTACAATCAAAATGATCAAAACGTCAAGTTTAGAGATACATCGGTATCGATCATGCTCTTGCTCCGACCAAAAAAATAAGTTTTTGACTATATATATATATATTTTTTCATTTACAACCTAAAAGAGCCTCCAGCCTTGTCCACCTTTCTCATCGCACGCAGCTTAGACATGTGGCCCTTTGCCTCCTGTGAGCCCTTAGCAAATTTAACACCCCTTTTACCCTTCTGAGATGGAACTATACCAACCCCAACGCCATATCGTCGTCGGACCTCACCTCGGATAGATTTGATTAGGTCTCCATGCTCCGGCTTCGTTGCCTTGCTTAGTAGGAGCGATTCACCAGCATCGACAGCATCCGTAAGAATACCCTTTCGTTTCGTGTAGGCTAGTGCTCGTTTAGCACCCTTCTTAACATCAGTCATGGATAGCCTTCCGCCATCCATTTCACTATCTGACTCGTATACACCAATACCCGTCATCGATTTGAGGGCAGCACGAGCAGGAATTGCTCCTTGCGGTGCTCCTAGCGCAGTAGCTAGAGCGGGAACAGCAGCATCGGCAACGCGAGACAATATGCATGAGTTCTTAGCAAATTTGAAAGCAGATTTCATGCCTCCCCAAATTTTCCCCCAAATACTCGC
Source organism: Phytophthora tubulina (assembly GCA_014706135.1). NCBI lineage: Eukaryota > Oomycota > Peronosporomycetes > Peronosporales > Peronosporaceae > Phytophthora > Phytophthora tubulina. Next base: position 59,666 of record JACBOY010000257.1, read on the forward strand.
TCCATGCATGCCGCCTCCTTGCATATGCTTGAACGGATACCCAATCTCTTTTTTAGTGATAGCCAATCGCGTTCCTTTACCCGATTTGCGAGCTCGGAGAGCTTTAGCATACGATTCAGGATGAAGATGGAGCGTAGCACCAGAGCCGCTTAGCTCATCTTTGGTCAATGATAGAGTGCCGGTCTTGAAGGCTCGTTTGAGCTTTGCCTCTGGAACAGACGCTGAAACTGCTAGTTCTTTGAACGTCATGATTATATTAATTGAATAAGAGAAAAACTGATTTTAATTTAAAGTATTGTTAGATTCAGATCCTTCATATTTTTTGAATATTTGTGGCTTTTTGTACTGCTTCGAGTAGAGCCATAGGAGACAGAACGGTCCACAATAGTCCCCGTATGTACCTTGATATTGATGGGGGTTGTATTTCCCGATTCCATATTTTGTAGGAGCTGCTTCACCCATACTATCGAAGTATTCACCGTTATGGACAGCTGTCCAATGTCCTACATCAAGGTTTGGTGGTCTCAATAGGACCAAGTACGTACCTTTCTTCGAAATCGGTTTCGTTATCTCATTTGATTCCAGAATATCATCCAGATGTACGCCTAAACGATCCGCAAGCGCAATAAGATCATGATCGCTGGTAATGGGCTTGTTAAGGCTTGCCATAATAATGAAGTAAAAGAGAGCTTACGTCTCTCGAGCTTCGCTCTAATATTTAATTTCCTCGAAAGTATATTAGGAACCATATAGATTCAATCATGTCTGAAACACAACTTTCCGACCAGTATTTGTACCAGAGGTCGCTCAAGAGCGACCCGGAGATCAAGGTATCCTCTGGCAAGTGCGTGCCTTTTGTAATCGATCTCAACCAGGGATCGTATCAGAATGGTGTTATTACTATCGATGCTACATCTCAGCTCAACGGCTCTGAAGGATTTGCTTGCCTTCGCGATGCGTATCTAATGCTACCAGACAAGGTATCGATGAAGAACGGTGCTGCTGTTCAGGCAGCTGCTGCTAATCGTTTCTGCTCTACGCTCAAGTCTGGAAACTGGAACGTCATCGATTCGATGTCTGTGGAGCTTAATGGCAAGACCATTGTCTCTATGGTTGACTATAAACTGTTTTGGAACAACATTCGTGCACAGACCAGCTACAGACCCCAGTACGTGAAAAGCATGGCGCTGAGTCGTTCCTTTATCCCGACGCAGCTCACTCGGCTTCTTACAGTTCTGGAACCAACTCCTTGAACGGCGATGGATACACTAACACTACTGCATTTTCAAATTCGTTTGCTACTACTGGTCCCTCTGCTGGTGCCTCCATCCCTAACGATGGCCTTGTAAAGCGTCTGTTGTCGAACCCTCCTAATGCGGGTACTGATTTCTCGACATCGTGGCCGTCGCTTGGCGGATCAGCTGCATCTACAAACATCGCGAATCAAACTGCACGTGGTGCATTCGTTGCTGGAGCAGCTATTGCTAACGCAATCATGGGTACGTGGAACTACATGCTGAAGATCAAGCTAACTGACCTTCACCCGATCTTCAAGGAGCTTGACCTCTTGGCCAATCCTCAGATTCGTCTTCGCTTCCGCGTCAACCAGGGATCATCTGTTGTTGCTGTCGATTCTGGCAAGGGTATGTCGCTAACATCTACTACTCTATCGAGTGGTAATACCTGTCCGATCATGGTTTCTGCCTCTTCCGCTAATAATCCTATGGCTGGTGTACTTAACGCATCTGCTGGTTTCAGCATCGCTTGGGGCGCTGTAGTCAATTCTCTTGAACCTACGCTTGATGGTACCTACATGCCTTTCACGACCTCTCGTCTATATGTACCATTCGTTCATCTCGAAAACCCTCAAGCCATTATTTCGAAGCAGGTCAAGAAGGTTCGATACAACGACGTGTATGCCCAGCGATTCGATCAGCGCGCTGGCATTGGTAAACAATCGAGTCAGTTCAACGCTTCCTTTGACCTTCAGCTGTCGGCCAGTGTTAAAAACGCTAAGTATATCGTGGTTCTTCCGTTTGCTGAACAGACTAGTAGTTTCGCAACGGCAGCTGTGCAGGAGTATCAAAGTCCTTTCGATAGTGCTCCATGGACTGTACAGCCGGGTTCGTCGATTCGCAACTTCACCGTACGTATCGGGTCGCAGCAGGTGTTTGACATCAGTCATGACTACGATTTCCATCACTTCTCCAACGAAATCGCAAAGATTAGTGCTATCAATGGTGATTTGACTCCCGAGCTTGTGAGTGGTTTGCTTGATTACCAGACTTGGTCGCTAACCAACCGTGTCCTCGTCGCAGACGTAAGTCGCTTGACTGAGCGTGATGTACCCCAATCGATCCAGATCCAGGGAACCAATGCTGGTTGCCAAGGAGTCAATTTGATCGTACTTGTCATTAGCGAACAGGAACTAAGCTTCGACAGACTAACCGGAGAGGTTCTCGACTTTACTACGGCTTAAGAAAAAAAATTATGAATTTAATTAAAATTTAGTTGAATTCTCGTGCTACCTATATAGATATCATGATCATTACACTTTCATTCGGCAAGTACAAAGGCTCCACTATCGAGGAGGTATTTGAAAAGGAACCCAGCTACTGTCGCTGGCTTCGTAGTCAAAGAATGCTACTTGAGGACCCCGATTCTGACATTGCTAAATTTCTTGCGAGCAAATTCGCAAATGGATCCGATGACGGATCGTACCTACTAAATTTTGGTAAGTACAAGGGCAAGACTATCAAGCAAGTATTTGCTATTGATGAACAGTATTTGCGGTGGCTACGCGATTCCAAGTTTGCTACGGAAAAGGCCCCGAAGCTATGTGCAGATATTGACGAATTGATTAAGAACTAATTTAACTGATATATTTTTTTTACTCGATTGTAGGTAGAGTTGTTGATAAAAAAATTGTTCTATTGCCTTGATAGCCATGTCGGATTCATCCAATCCTGGACTCCATTTACTTTTGTAATTTCGCTCAATGTTTTAGATTTCCACTGATGACCATTGTCCGAGTTAGGCATGGATGAAGTCCATGCTTTATGTCTCTTGGTTTGGCAATGGTGAGCATAGTTCCATCTTTTTGTAGATGACCCACATGGGCAAGTATTTACTTCGTATAGTTGAGCTTTAAAGATAACCATCATCATTTTCTCTGCTTCATTAACATCCACGATTATTAATGAATGTTTTGAGCAACGATCCTTTGAAGGAGCCTTACTACTAATATTTCCGTTTTTCAGGATGAACTTACACATACTTTCAGGACTGTATTGTTAATATACACTTAGTAGTTTTTCGCTCAGGATCGATAGGTTTTAAATGAAAATCATTTGATCCTGATATAAGAAAAATATAAAGTATAGCTGTTGAAGACATCTATAAATGTTATTTTATTGCTCTCAAGATCATGAGAGGTTTTGAAACTGCTCCTGAAACGTTGGGTGCCTCCTCGGGCTCTCAGCTGGTTGAGAGGTTGTGTCGTTGAAACCCCTACCATCGCATTAGAAACGGTTAAACCTATTCTCCTTGTAAAATAAAGCTGAGAAAAAAAAAACCCACTGCGTAACCTGCTGCTCTTCACTACTGGTCTCTTAGCGGGGATAACCACACTGACGCTGTCTGCATGTTTGATACACCACAACAAGTAATGGGAGGAAAACACACGACAACAGGTAATAATTGCCCCTGGTCCGCAAATCTTCCTGTAGGTTTATTATATCTGCCATTTAGCTTATCTCCGCGCTACACATGTACACGTATCTTGAAGGATATTTGACACTGGCATCAGCAATGCTAATGCAACCTTCAACGAGCCACCAAACTGCGGCAAGGACCTTCAGAAATGCTAGTATGAGGCATACAGCTCTATCAGGATAGCTTTTTTGTGCAGATTTTCCACCTCCTGCATTGCGCGTTGAAGTGCAGGAAGAGCCTCGTCTAAATCCTTTTGTGCATCATTGGCGATTTTCTTCGTTTCAGCATCCTCCATGCCGATACGCTCACGTCAGCAACACACCACTCAGATACGATAACCACCACCAAGTCACTGTAGTCCTTACTCTTCTGGGCAACTACAATCTTCCGGCATGGTAATTCGAGTATAGTTGGCCTCAAGAGCTTGCCTGTTGTCGCTATTTGTTTGGAGGCATTCATTTATCCGATATGAGCTTCGGCCCACATGTATCGGGGCTGTCGCCAACTTACTTATGCTACTTCAAGTAGTTAAAATCACCCAGCCGGTGGGCGTGACAGAGTGAATACTGAGCCGTTCTGACCTTTGCAATATATTAAAATAATTGAAATATTTGTTATTGAATCATTGTCTGTTGCCATACTTTATTATGGTGACTTTCCTCGGCCAAATCAATTTTTACTTTATTTCCAAAGCACTGCAACGCACACATCAAAATTTCGATATGGCACGTGAAAAAAAGGTTCCTTTCTACAATCACCCGTGACCCGAACCGCAAGCTGAGGGAATTGTACGAGGACCCAGGCAATAGCGTGACCGCACCCGTACCCCCTTTGGCGTCCCGCGCCACCGTCGTCAGCCTGGTGGGATACGGAATTTTCAAGTACCTGGCCGCAAGTTCCAACGTTCCCGTATATTTATCTGCTTTTTACGTCATTTTTTTCGTCTTTTTTAAACCTATCTCTGAGCTATACATGTAAGTTGAGGATTTTTACATAGGAGGATTTTGATATTAGCAACGGTACAAGTTTCAAATATCCTCCAACTGCGTCATCCACTACCAAAAATGCTGGTTATGAAGCCTTTAGCTCCATCGACTTTGCGATTTTTCTCACTGATGCGTACGAAGCACCATTCGTGCCACATTGGGTCGGCCTACATCTGATGATCTACACCGAGGAGTACTACGGCACGGTGCGCTGCAACGCCCCGCTCAGCCCTGGCGCCACTGTGGTCAGCCTCGGCCTAAAATATTATTGCAATCGTATGGAAGCAGTTCCATGAAATAAATTATGACACCAAAAGGAAAACTCCCGAAATTCATTATTGCTAATTGTATTGTCTGCAATACATTACGCAAATCTATTTCTTGATTTTGATTGGTTCAAATAGAGATCTCGATTGCCTGGATTGGTCTGAAATAATGAGTCCAAGTAGGCACAATAAATTATGAAACGAGTTTCTGGAAATATATTATTGTATGGTAAAATGTCGCAGTAATTGGTACCCTTCTGGGAATTGCCAAGTTCCTGGACGGCAAGTTCCAAAGTAGGTGTGAGTACATATAGTGAATCAATGTAGGTGCGCAGGTGGGTCGTAAACAAAATTGTTATTGTTCAATAATGGATATGGTAGGGTCACCATATTGATTTTTGTGACCCTCTCAATATTCACAAAAAATTGCCAACTATTGTCGGCTTCCATGTTGGGAAACTCTAGCGGCAATCATACCGACGCATGTCTAGCAACTTACTGTCGGCGGTCATGCTAAATACGAATGATGTGATCCACATTGACTTGTTTTTTCCAAAACGTGACACACATATCCAAAATGTGAACCACACAAACGCGTTTTATTCAAGAGGTTCCGCACGAAAACCTGCTGGCTCTTAGCTGTCGCTAAGAGAACACAAAAAGTGCATAAATCTCACGGAAAGTGCGTTATTTAACCAAGAACAGAGCATGTTGTATCTATGCCGAACAATATTGATCATTTTCATTGTCGGTGAACACTTCAGTAGCTGACGGTGGGGTCTACGTTATTGTCTGGATCATGATGCATCGCAGTGCGTTGTAGAAGCTGTGCCATGAGATATTGCAATTGCAATGCGATTTGTGTCAAAGTATGCATCTCCGATGTACGACGCTTATCTACGGGATTATGTTAGTGCTGTCCCAGTATTACCTACACTTAGGAACGCCTACTTAAATGGATACTTAAGTGATATTTAAGTGGACTGTTGGTGGAGAATTGTCTCCCTCCAGCGGACCAGGACTTCAAGTCCTCACTTCGTTTTTTGACATCCCAAGTCCACTCTGATCCAATGCACAAGATCTCTGTTCTTCTCCAACCTCCCGGACTTCCTCTTCCAGCTGAACCTCTCTCTCTTACTTCTACACGTGTCTTCTGTCTTCACACTGCCTTCCGCTGTCCTAATTCCTCTGCAATTCCCCTTACTTTAACAGGTTATGGACCCCAACGCTGACAAGAAGGCCTGGACACGTGTCGGACGCGCCAAGACGACACAAGGATGTCGCGCTCCAAGGCACCCAAGCACGTCATGTTGCCGACGAGGTGAAGAAGACCCTCGCGCCAAGATCGCTTGGCTGACGCCACATGATGGCAGGCCACGATGTCGATCCTGCGCCAGCTACAGTGCTGCAGCGCTACACGTGCAACACAGTTGCCGTGTTATGCCGGCCGAAATGCCGTACTTTGAGGCCATGTTGCCCCCGTACACTTCGCACGCAGTATTGCTGTCGTACATGCCGGCCACACCGCCGAGGCGTAAGGGCATGATGCCCCCTCGTGCTCCAGTCACATCGCTGAAGCGCAGCGCGGGCAGCCCAGCTGTCGAGCTCTACCACGCCAGTTGCATACCGAGCCGTGAGGCCATGACGCCCACTAAACCACACTGTGGTGTGCGAGCAGGACTTCTGCCGTCGCCCTTGTCTTGATCCAGAAGACTACACGCCCTGGACTTCGCGCTATGCGCTATGACTTCATGCTATATGCACGCTATAAGACCACCGACATGGTTGGAAAGCATTTCACTACCACGCACTACTAGTACATCGTACTACGTAGTACTACGACGCAAGCCAATGAGCCACTGCACGCTAGGCGCTCCTGCAAAAATGGAGCCCTTTTGCCACAAATCAATGTTCAAAACGAGACTTCCAAAGTGCACAACAAAGTTCCCATAAAAGCACAAAAAAAACAAAGGGAAGGAAAAGAGTAACATGAGCGAGAAAAGCAACAAACACAATTTGTATCATATCACCGCAAAGACAACAGCCAAACATAAAACTCTGCCAATGTACTACTAGTAGTATCTCAAACTCAAACATGACAAGCACACAAAGCCTCTGTAGTTACATTTGTCTCCACATGTAGAAACATACTGCCAAAGTTGCATCTCACTTGCTCTTTCGACATGCTAAAGCCTCTGTCACCATACTAGCTACCACAACGTTTATTATATAAAAGGCAAGCGACACAAAACATGCCTCTGCCAAATTGCGTCTACATTGCCATGTATGGCATGCACAAAACAAAACAAAGATATCGGTAGACTATGACTTCATAAAACATGACTGATAAGTACATTGTGATGATGATGATGATGAGGTATATTGGATTACTAAAGCTCAGAATCCTAATAACCCTTCTCCAAGGCCTACCGCCCAGAAGGTGCGCAAGCTTAGTTGTTGTACATGCCGGCTGAGTCCTCGTCAGACCACGTCTGCACTAAGGCAGAGATGTCCCGACGGCTTGCTGAAATCAGCTCGGTGTAGAGTTCTGGGCGAGCAGAGCTCAGCTCCGCGCCCCCTCTTGTTGTGCTGCATTGCTTCGCCCTTGCTTCTCTCGCCAGGGTGGTGCTACCTGTGTTGGACGCTTGATGGCTGTGGTTCCATGATGTTATTCTGATCAAGTCAGCCATCCGACGACAGCGGTAATACCAACTCCGCAGTCGTTTGGTTTTGGTGGCTGTCTGAGCTGCATACTTCTGATGACATAGGCCGAGTCGCTAGTCACTCTGATGCCCCTTGCTCCTTTCTCAGTCGCTGCACGTAGCAAATGTCACAGAGCTACCAGCGCTGCGATGTTTGTAGTGCATGTCTGTGATTGGAGCCAAATGCTCTCGACACTCACAGTCGTGGGAGGTGCCGCAGCACTAGTCGTACGAACGATAGTGCATCCACCAGCGCCCGTGGTTGGCATTCCCCCAATTCCTCCATGAAAGAAACCAAATGTTTCCCCTTCTTTCACCTCTACCAGCCTACTGTTAAGCTGGTTAGGCTGGGTCGCCTTCAATCTGGCATGTATCAGCCGAGCAACTCTCCACTCGGTATATGACAGCGTTGTGAGAGGGAAGTCCATCGCCACCTGCGTGTAAGCTCGCTGGAGACGTGCTCTCAGTCTCGAAAGTTGTTCGTCCAGTTTTGTCGGAGTACCCGTATCGGGGTGTATCAAATCCAGGCGATAGCGCCAAATCAGAGCCGACACAACAACTACTCCCGCCCTCCAGAAACGAATTGTTATCGACATGATTTTGTCCTCCATGTCGTTTATGAGAGCGGGGTTTTCCCCCGCTCGGCGTAGTGTAAGCAGAAGATTCTCAGGAGGAAGGTCCAATGTAAGCGAGAAAACCTCATGTATTGTCCCAAACTTCGCTCCGCCATGAGCTTGTCTCCAACCGTCCAAAAAGCAGCTCCACATCTGTTGAGCTGCCTGACAGTACCAAAAAATATGTGAGAGCGACGAAAGTTCATCTGGACAACCACGATGAGGACACTCGAGAGAGGACTTTTCCATATTCCATCTGCCCAACCTTCGTAGTTTTAATCTGTAAAAAAGTTGGTGCTCATACGTTGAGATTCCGATGATCCTGTTAATAAAGTCCCACGAAACCTTTGCCAGAGCTGCGCCAATGACCGTATCTTCTTGCACCCAAGCCTTATCGGCCGCCGTGATAACGGCCTTGCCCTGTTTGTGACGCTTATCACTGATGCTGCGTCGATATTGAGCAAAAGACTTTGTCCAGCGCCGTTTGCCAGCCCATATCGGGGAAAGCCTTGACAGCCATTTGTGAGGTGTACAGACAGTCTTGGCATATGCACTTCCTATAATTGCTCCAATTTCCCTGTCCACATCAGCTCCTGCATCAATGTTTAGGACTTGCGACTCATTCTCTCCCAAAGAGTGGAGTATCTGCGGGGCCGGTCTGTATGACAGTTCAAAATGATGCCGTTCACCGGAATTGTGTAAGACAAATAACTTGTTCTGTGCATTCGACTTTCGTAGCAGGCCTGGATAAGCGGACATCAGAGTTAAAACCAATTCTCTGAATTGATGCGCTGCTCTCGACGGTGGTGGGTAGTCAGAGGCAATTGGCTCCCAGGTAACCACGCCATGTTGGATCCAAATTGGGGAAGCGACGTCCCTCACCCGAGTCGAGGATTCAGCGATATTGCCAAAAGCTTTTTGTATGGTTGCTGGCTCTCCAGGCCGGTTGAACCACGGTATGTCATACACCCGTGTGTCGAGGAGACCATCAAGTATGAATGCTCCATATTCTGTTGTTACTGCCTTGTCAACTTTTTGAATTGGTCCAGACATCACTGAAGTGAGATCGCAGAATAGGTTCCCATTCCGCCACTCGGTTTTGACTCCGTGTGCCATAGTACAACTCAGACGTGCTTCTTTACGTGTCTGGTCCACTGATGAGGCTGGTTCAATTCTGTTAACATAAAGAAACCACTGTTCGCCAGTCTGCGTGGCTGTAAGAAAGTGCATCCCTACTGTCGTTTTTCATCAGACTCTGCCAAACCGAAAAAATAGTTCTTGAAAACAACAATCAAGATATGAATGACAGCTCGGTTTCTACATGTAGAAATTGATAACCTTGCGTTTCTTCATAACGTTAGTGGGTTTACCTGCGTGACTGGCATGGCGAGTGTGAATTATCCAGTGACTTGGATTCAGGAAGTAAAATCTAGCTGCAAAATATGAAACATTTTGGAGTTCTACCATATCGAGGAGGTCGAAGCTCCATCCACTTCCCATAGCTACACTACTAATGAAATTGATGCACCCACATTGTAGTATGATGTTCGATCGATATTTGGCCTGATTGTACGGAAATCGAAGAATTAATATTACAACTCTTGGACAGTAACCTGGAGAATAGATACACTGCAGGTGCGGGTCGAACGGCGTTCCTACAACATAAGAACGACAAGACGACAGGTCTTGCCGCAACACATGAGGCCTTTGGCACCACTAGAAGCACCGCATTAAGCAACACTAGCACGCTCCTGCCGTAATATAATCGAGATAAATTACTACAATCGTAAAAGTTACCGCGGCACTAACCGAAACTGTGTGTTTGGAGCAGATCCAAACTGACTATTCACACGAAGTACGAGAATGAGTGAAGGCGGCGACGGTCGCACGAGCCGCTCCGCCACTACTGGAAGCGAGGCTCTGAATCCACCAACACTGCCGCCATCTACTGACGCTTCTTCAACTGAGGACGTCCGCCGACGTTCCCAGGCCCGCAACGCGCGTATGTGCAAGGAGCTGTTGCGGTCTCGCCTGCAGTAGATTGAGGTCATGGAAGAGAAACTGGGGAAATTGTCTAAGTACTCGATCAAGCTGTTGGACGCGCAAGAAGAGCTATCCATGATCCTGGCCCGTGAGAAAGAGGACGCAATTCGCCTAGCCGCTGCTGCCGGGGCTTCCGCCCACAATGTTGGCTACGTCATGTCTTACGGTGTGGTGCTGGAAGAATGCTGCAACATTCTACTCGAAAACCATTAGCTGAAGGCGCAAAGTACGGAATGCACAAGAAGAGGCGTAAGGTAGCTGCAGTAGAGTAATTCTGAAGCACGATTTCTTATGTCATAACCGTAGCAAGTAATTCTAAGTCAGTTGCTTCTACAGATCGAGCTAGTTTGTTGGGGTTTGTAGTCGGATCTGGTTGCATCAGGATCATCCACATCATACGCAGGCGCATGACGGCGACATCGTCTTTCGAAATTCGGGTACTTCCAAAACTGAAGCTTTCCGTTAATATGTCGATTGCCTGTGCAACACACAGTACGCCGCATGAAGTTCCGTCGGGCTGTTTTGGTACATCAAGCCAAACGTCAATTTGTTTGCCTGGAAGATCGGTGTCTGGCATGGTCTTACATTGCCATACTTGTAAGAATGCTGCCACTGTTTCTTCGTAAATGTCCTCCATTGTTGCTCGAAATTCAGTGCCACATTACGGCTCGTAGTAGTAGGGTGTGAAGCACGGGTACTCTTGATGGTAAGCGAGTTTAACCATGATGATGCCCCAGTGGATGTCGCTTAAATGGACAGGCAGCAAAACGAAGTGGAAGTTCGCAATCCGGACATCCGGTGGGCTTGGACATCCTACCGTTGGTGCAAATGAATCCATGGCATAGCAGTCACCAAGCCAGCTGCAGATACATCGAATACTGAAATCGAGTATGATGTCGCTTAGCATTCGGTCCCGGGCTAGCATCCCAACGATATTCTCCACCTTGACAAGGCCATCACCACTTGTCAGTCGGAATCTAGAGTCAAAACATGACTCATCGAGGACTTTGGCACATTCAGCTGCGAGAGATTGGTGCTTTGCGCCTGCAGTATCAGGCGTCAGATCATGGGAATCGGTTTCGTCGTCAAAGAGATCCGGTGTTGCCTCTACCCTACTCCAATTGGTAGAGCGGAGTCACTTCATATCTTCCTCCCAATAACCACACATCTTGCGGAGGTTGTAGAACTCCTTCATTTGATATACGCCGCGACTACGTGGCAATACAGAACATCCAAACATTAGTAAGACTATAACAACATTGCAAGTAACATACCAACAGAGCAACACTATGTGCAACACAATGTCAACATAGCAACATTGCGAGCAACATTGTATGACAGACAAACCTGGTGATCTTTGGCGATCCTCCCGACAAGAAGGCAACGGTCTCGAGTGGAGTACTTCCAGGCTCCACATCGGACACGTTAGTGGTGAAATACTTGGATACTGGTCGCTTCTTGCTCTCCGCTTTCAAAACGACTTCCAACTTGGTGATCAGACGCTTGGGGATCACGAAATTGTAGTCAGAGTCGCTGGGTTGTACTTGGGCACGCTCCCAGCGAGCAGGACGCGCAACCCAAAAGTCATCCTCCATGATAACTGGGTAGCTCGCAAGAATCTCACTGACCTGGTCCTTGTCGCTGGTATTGTGTGCCCACTCGAGCACTCGAGCCAGCGAGGGTACACTTTTGTCGGGTAGAGTAATGACCGCTAACTTTTGCGGGGCGGTTACCTTCTTCGCCCGTGTCTGCGTCAATTTCTTTCAACTATCCTGGTTGGATGTCACCGAGAATAAGACAATCATGTCAACTGTCGACCCTCGATTGCCATTTGGAATGAAAGGAACGACTGGCGTGCTACTTGTCTCGATCGTAGATCAATCCAACATAATCGGGCGCTAGCAGGTGTACGCTTGGGTGTTGAACTGAAGAAAAACGTGGAGAAGTACCTTGCAAAAGCATTTGGAGCACTGGTGTCTGTTAGTTTGAAAGCGCCCCTGAATTGTACTCCAATTGGGTTGTTGACGGACTATAAATCCGAGCAACACAATAAGCAACACAATGGCAAACTAACCCGTTGTTCTTCACCGACGTCTCAGAGCTCCGAACTCGAAATCGCAAGAAGTATTCAGCTTCGTAGTTGCGCCGGACTTCTTCGAATTCGTCCCAGTTCTGGAATGTTTTCTGCGGTAGTTCTGGCACGAAATTTTCCACAGCTTTGTGGGCCTTCTTCATTTTCTCACGGGTTTCGAATGTTTTCGATCGACGTGTAGGTTTGCGAGAGAAAGTCAATAACTGGAATTCCCCTTCCGGTTGCAGACGTAACAACCAGGTTACCTGCGATAGGCACATGCATAAAAACAGAAAAATAATTAATAAGACCGCCTTTTTCGGTAAGCAAACCACGACCATCAAACTTACCTAGGTGATATCCCAGATTATTTGTTCCGTGGGTCCAGTCCATCACTACGGTGTCGCTCCACTCTGAAAAACACGTCTTCTGGAGAGACGTCCGCATGGCAATAACGCATGTAATATCCATCTGGACTTGAACGAGAAGAACGTCGTTCCCGTCGTCTGCTTCAGCAAAACTATCCAGGACAGTCTTTGTTCGCTCAAGTGTGGTGCTACCCAACACATGCCGAAGAACATTTCTAGTTTGCTGAGGAGTCAGCACCATATCTGTATTCAGCAAAAAAATAGCGAAACAAAGTCAATAAAAAAACTTGGCATGAAAGAACGAGCTGCCGGTATAACGTTCTACAAACATAGCAGCCAAATCACCAGAAGCACCCACCAAGTTTGTCCGAAAGGTAGCGGTTGATATCCGCAGTGCTAGTCTTCATTTCCGACAAGAGACCAAGTTCCTTGCGGACCTGGGGAGAAAGCGGCATAGATTTCGCCCCGCGGTACGAGTCGTAGATGGTCTTGCTGGTAGCATGGTTGTGCGTAGAAATCTGTACCGTAAGCGATAAGTTAGTATATCATTCAGTTAGTAACCGTGTGCTTTAATCGCTTACCTCTGTTCCAGGGACAACGCACACCAGCCATTTCGCCTGTCCATCCTTAACAACCTTCTCAGAACGCACCAAAAACCCAGCCTTCACTACGCGAAGCTTGAGACGATCCATGAGTGCACCACATCCGTTTGAAGCTGTACTTCAGTCTTTCCGGAATCTGTGTTGCTACAGCACGCCTTGTACATAATTTTCTCGGAAATAAGCAGGTGCTAGGCCATCCGTTTCTATCATTTCTATAGTTTGACTAAGAATTTCACTTTGCAAAATGCTTTCCCGCTCGCAGTTTCGCTTGCGATGCCGCGATTTGCTTCCTTACGGGGTTTCCATGGAGGGTAGGGTCGTGGACGCATTGCGTGCTGCGTTCATGCGGAGAGGGCTAATCCTTAGTGATACGTGCAGCGATCAGAGCGTTTGTACGGGTCCCACCAGGGCACATTACCAGAGAAGATGTTCGAGGTGCTTTTCGCGAAGCAGCGCAATAGCCACCCGGTAACGTACCCTCAGACGGGCCAGTTGCAGCCGAACAAGAGGCCCCGTACCCTGTACTGGAGCAAGCCGCCCCGTGGAGCAACAGGCCCAGCAGCCTGTAGCGCAAGCTCCACCTCTGCAGGGCAATCCACAGGATCTTTGAGTCGAAGAGCCCGTTCATGTACCCGCTGCAAATCTACAACATGTAGCTGGAGAAATTGCAAATCCGGATCATATCTCCCAGGAGCCACCGGTTGAAATTCCAAATGACGAGCCTCTCGAGCGAGAGCTTATCGAGATAGCTCCACGCGGCGAAAACCTGCGTTTTCCGTACATGAGAGTGGTCCGATGGATTTTCAACAACGCCCCCGTGGATGCTGAGTTACAACGGGAAAATACAATTGAACCTGCCCAACATCTAACTGATGAAGACCAGGCATTTGCCCAGCGCTTTCTGAGGAAGTACCATGCGCATGTTGGAGCTATGGCGAGAGATGCAGAAGAATGAGTTGACGCATCTTAGAATAATGCACCCGACGAACGCATTTAACTTAATTGCAGCAGCTGTTGCTAAGCCTGAAAGCTCGAAACCATTCAGTGTGCCGTTCATCAGAGGATCATTAACCAAGTTGAAGATCGACGACTTTTTGCCAATGCCTGATTACAATTCGGATGAAAATTAAAAAAAAATAGTGATGGAGAGGCCGATGTAGTGGAACCAGCGTTTCTTATGAAAAGGCGGTTGGAGTATGGGTGGCATTTGATGCAGTCGATGCCGTGCACTCTTTGTGAGATAAGTTCATGGTTTCGATTTTGAAGGGATCGCGACCGAAAACGCACAGAAAATGATTAATAAATGCAACAGTTTCTGTTTATCTTCGGTTGAATTTTGGTTTCCCAGAGCCATTTGTAATGTTTTACAGGTCCTATAATTTCTGACAGGGGCACGTCGAATGGAGCCAAATTCCCGGTTTCATTTATTAGGAAGCGTCTACTGCCCCTGCTATCGGGCTCGGCCACTGGGTCTTCTCGTTCATCTATGAGTCCAAAACCGCCAAAGCACCTTTCGTCTTCGCTTAGCAAGGCACTTTACTGCCGCTTGTTTTGATGATTTGAGTGCCATGACATCCATCCCCGGATAGGGTATTTGCTCTAGCTTACATATACTCCATTTTGAAGTCTCAATAATACACGAACGTTTATTCAGCGGCTGTCTATCTGATAAGGTGTGGTGTATTGTGTTGCTTATCACTACCGCGATTGAACTCTAATACCCATTCCCGACGGGTGTTGCAATCCCATCGAGTTGGCCAACTCGGCGTTGCGCCTCGCCACTCTCTCTCTTCTGACTACCTCGTCTCCTTGCTACTCTTGCTCTCCTCCCCTGTAAGGCCCCTGTCCTTCTCTCCGTCTGTCCATCTTTGGATGTCCGTCGCCAAGTGCTCGATCACCCTCACCTCGAGATCATGCTTGACGTCCTACACCGGCAGCGCCGTCATGACACTCTTCCCTTGATCCAAGCGTAGTTGGCTAAGTTATCCGCCATCTTGTTGTGCCTCCTGTAATGATGGGTCCAACTTACAACTTCACAGATATCCGCGAGTCTTCTATTCAAGCGATACCAGTGCAGCATTTTCCGAGACCTCGGTTGTTGTCGCCTTTGCATCCACCCTATAATGAGGGCACTGTCCCCACAACATGGACCCTGGTCCATTTGAGTTCGACAGCTCTCGCTAATAATCGATGCAGCCCCACAAATTCCGCCAGATTGTTTGTCGTTGTCCTCCTTCCGAGGGCTGTGGCTGCAGCCCAGATTGGTCTGAAATCCCGTCCTGCAGAATCTGCTTCCACCCATACGCTTCCGCTTCCTCCCGGACCTGGATTCCCACGAGAACCACCGTAAAAAACCCACCCGCACTGCGTCCACGACTGGCACTATGCTTGGCGTGGCTATTTGTTTGCCCCAACATTGCGTTACCTGCGTTGCAATTTCAATCGGCAGCTTGGACGCCACTGTCAGTGGGAAAAGGTGCATCCGATACCGCTGCAAATCCTCCACCACTGCCCGTTCACATCCTTTAATCGCTGCCGCGATGCCTCGTGTGCTGTAGGTCCCCTCATTCAACCTGTCGATGTTCCACCTCCAGATTGCTGTGAGGACGATCGCACAGCTCAGTGTCCACATTTCATTGACTATTTTGTAGAGATTTTCCCACAGTTCCTCATCCTTGTCGCCACTCCAGTCTTTTAGCCATCTTGAAATCTGGCTCAACTGGAACTGAAAATATCATGTATCAATACTTCGTTATGGCAAAGTGAGTCGTCCTGTTGGCCGTGCTCCCGCATGCGCCAACAATCCACCAGATTTGCCCAGAACTTCTGCACATCCTGGCACCCCCAAATGAGATGCGCTACGCCTTGATCGTTGTTTTCCCTGCAACTCCACCCTGCACATTGAAACCCTTGGTCTGCCCCCCTCCACAGCCTTAATCGCAGTAGCTTCATCTTCACGATGTTCTGCGTTTGGTAGGCAGAAACGCATTCCATTTTGTGAATCCAATCCCATGTCAATCCGTTCAACACCCTCGCTATGGTGCTATGTTGCTCTGCCCACTTATTCTTGATCCGCTCTCGGGCCTCTTTGGCTGTCTGGTTTTGTTGCTGATGTATTAAGGAACGATACCGTCTACGCGACTGCGTCCATCGTCTTTTACCTGCCCACAGAGCCCTCATTTTCGTAAGCTCGTGATGTGGCGTCACCCAAACTGTATTGGGTAGGATGTCTAAGGCCACTGCCACTGCCCCCTTTACCGTTCCAGTGCCCGCTGCTAGTTGAGTCTCGGTCGTCCGTGTCGACCATGTGTGCTTCAACACACTATTGGGTGTTGATCCCACCAACTCGAAGACATGGTGCTGGTCTTCAAGCGGATGATGCACGTGTAGTATGTTGCTATCGTGTGTGCGGAATGCCAATTCTGGGTATGTTGCCAGTAATGCAAGACAGAATTCTCGAAATTGGTGAGCCGTCGTGCTTGCCATCGGCAGTTCATGCCTCATTGGCGTAAAATTACCTCACCCGTGCTAATATGTGTCACTGTGACCACATCCATGATTCGATTTTGCTCCGCAGTTGTAATCAGCCTCGCAAAATCTCTCCAGCGCTGCCTCTGTCCATGACTACTCCAAAGCTCCACTGCGTTAAGCGGTATGTGCCCGAAGGTGTCCCCTATGAATTCGCCCTAATTGTTGCGTCGCGATGTCCGCATGTGGGTCATTGGCGCTTTCGCCAACTCTTTGAACTCACAGTGCAGTCCATTCTCCTGCAAACGAGTTCACATGTCGTTGCTGTGCCGCAGCTTAGTCCGTAGCCCCTCGCGTCTGTGCTGTTCGTCATGGTGGAGCCCTGTTCCGCAAACGCCGTCATTGTCCACAGCTTACCTGTCCTCCACAGATCCTCCTTCACCACTCTTTTGGGCGACACCACCATTGGTAGAATGTGGTCTGCCGCACCCTCGCCTTGTGTTTGCAGTATATCTCCTGTTGTTTGCACCAATTTGTTTTCTGATAAAGCCCATTCCCCAACTACTCCTGCACTCATGGCGATAAGTTCTGTCACGAAGTTGGGAATCCCCAGTCCTCCTACTGATGGCGGTTGTTCTGCTAGGGACGAACGAATCCATCCCCTGGGCACCTTATCGGGTACCGCGAACGATGAATGCCACACAAAGTTACGCAGCCTCCTGTCGGCTTCCGTCACTAGTTCTTTTGTGGGCCATGCATGTCGCGCCACCTACAACAATTTGGGTATGATTATTGCTGATGCGATGGCAGCTCGTTGCTGCGCTGTGTTGGTCTTGTCTGTCGCCAGCGATAGTCGGACCATTAACGCTTTAAGGGCCTTTTGCCAAGCCTCCTCAGTGATGTCCCGCAATATGTCCAAGATATCGCGTACTTGCGACCTCTGCTACTCCATCGTTGATCTCATCCGATTGTTCGTTAGTCCGCTCCCGTCGTTCTTGGTCTTCGCTGCGCCGTCCAAGTCGTATTGCAGCCGATTTTTTTACATTCAACCCCAGTCCTGAGAATCTGGAAAACCTTCCCACTGCCTCGACCGCCGCCGCCTGCATGTGCCTGGCACTGATGTATATCGCTGTGTCGTCGGCGTACCCTACGACTTTAAGTTGTACATCCGGTCGATTTACGTCCAGGGCTATTCCCTCTAGCTCTGGATCAGCGTGTATCTCGTCATATAATAAATCAACCGCAATGATGAATAATAGATGTGCCAATGGGCACCCCTGTCGTATTCCACTTGTTACGGGTATCGATCGTGACAGCTCCCCGTTCGCCATAAATCTGACGTTGGTACCGGTGTGCACTCCCTTCACCATCCCGCAGAATTTCTGCGAGAATCCTTTTGCTTCGAGCACTGCACACAAGAAGTCTCGGTTGAGGGAATCATAGGCCTTGGCGAAATCCAAAAGCAGCACTTGGGCTCCTTCGAGCTCGCTGTTGCGTTGACAAATAGCTTTTGCAGCCTCGAACAGGTCTATCGCCTCGTGGATCGTCCGACCAGGTGTGAATCCGAATTGTGTGTTGTGCACCAAGTTACCTATGTGCCTCCTTACTCTCCATGCCATTATCCTTGTAAATATTTTGTAGTCAGTGTTAAGTAGTGCAATGGGTCGGTGGTTCAGTGGATCACTCGTATCCCCTCCCTTTGCAATGCTGAATATGTATGCATCCATGAAGGACTCCGGCATGACGCCCGTCGCGTAGCACTTATTGAAGATGGAAGTGAGGATTGGTGTCAGTATGTCTGCGTTGTCTTGATACCAGTCGTTGCTGAGATCATCCGGCCCGCAGGCTTTCCCGCGTTTACATTTACGGATCGCCGCATGTACCTCTTCCTCGGTTATCTCGTTGTCCACATCGGATAAATTTTTCTGTGGCCAGTTGACCTTGTGTCTCTCGATGTAGCTCCGCATGTCTGCGTCGCCCTCGACTGCCCCATTGAATATGTGTTCCCAGCTGTCAGCCAAGATGTTGGCTTTGTCGTGAGGTTGCCGTAGTTGTCTCGACCCACGTGGTTGTCACCAAATTTCGTGCATATCCGTCGGAAGAAATGCCGTGTAGTCGCTTTTGAGCTTCACGCATTCTTCGCCACCAACTCTCGTCGTCTCATTGCTCGTCTGTCATCCTGTAATTTCCTTATCTGCATTGCTATCGTCTGTCGTTGCGTGTCACCAACCTCACCGCGGCGCTCGCATTTCTCCAGTCGTTTCATAAGCCGCCTAATTTTCAGTCGATAACCACTATTCATTCTCCGGCGTGCCGCTGTCTTCAAGTTTCTCATGTCCTTCACTATGTTCCCCTTGAATTCATCCCATAGCCGCGCTGAGTCGACCACTCCCGCACTGCCTAATGTGACCGACAACTCCTGTAGTTTGTATGTCGATAAACTTTGGGTAGCCGCGAGTACAAAACGAGGAGGTGGATACACCTTGCTCCTCTTTTTGACCCTGATGGCACCAGCAGGATAGTGTGACTCCATCAAAACTCCTCTGTGATCTGTATGGCACGGTGGGTCCTCGGTTGCTACGCTGCGCACCCATTTCTTGGAGTTTGCAGCAACGTACCATCGATCAATTCTCGATGACGCTATTCCACCGTCCTGGGTTGTGTGCTTATAGGTATGGTGTCTAAGCGCATAGTCCTGTAGTTGTTTGCTGTTGTGGTTTCGTGGGATATTGTAGTATCCGGCGTCGACTAAGCCGTGCATATCCACAAATTGCTCCAGACACTTGGCTCCCGTGTCTCTTCTGGAGTTGTCTCCGCTTCGATCCACCCCAATTTCCGGGACTCAGTTGAAATCTCCCCCGCAGATCAAGTGCATCTCTTCAGGAAAATGTATTTGCTGTAACCTCTTGTAGAAATTCACCCTCGCCGGTCCCACCGAGGGCGCATACACATTCACAAACACACATGGCTGTCCAGCCAACACCCCCGCCACCACAATTAAGTGTTCGTTCCAGTGCTCTTCGCCCCAGGGTTGCAAATCCTTCACCGATCCGTACGGGTTCAGCAAGAATGCAACCCCATCTCATCGAGTATCTCCAGACGACCAAAAGGACAATCTGGAGGCTGTCTCTCGTTTAAAGCCCCACATAGCCGCGTATCGCTCCCTGGCCATGCCGTGCTCGTCTTCATTTTGATGTGTCTCCTGCAGGAATGTAATATCTCTCTGACCCCGCTGCTGCCTCTCTCTTAGTCCCTGCAAATGTTTGCCCAAGTGATGCAGATGCATCGCTGACCCTCGGACATTATACGTTGCCAGGCCTATCGTCTTGTCATTCATATGTCGATTGTTGGTTGTTGGTTGTTGCCTCTCGCAATTGGTTTTGTTGTTGTCTACGTCGTCGTATCATCTGTCCATGTTTCTTGAAGTTGACTTGTATTCTGTGCTCTTTATCTTGTGCTGTAATGTTGCTGTAATAGGTGTACAGCGTCTGTTGCCGCCTACGCGTCTTCGTCTCTTCATCGTTGATCTTAGTACTGCTCATTGGGTTCTGTATTTGATATTGGTGCGGTGTGACTCACATCAGTGTGAGCAAGCCCCTTGAGTTCCTCTTCTTGTTCTGTCGTGGCTGCCGTCGCTGGGTACACCACCCCTTTCATGCCCCCCCCATTTCGGCTTTCTTCCATCTCCGTCTTCATCTCCGGCTCGTTCTTCGTGACCTGGTCAGTCGGGTTCGCTCTCGATTGCTTCGTCGTTCCCATCTCGCCGTCCCCTGAGGCTGATACTAAATTCTGTGTCTTCTGCGACTCTAACCGACTGCATTTTGCTGCCCGCCTCATGGACTTCAACTCTCTTGCCGCTGCTTTTGCAGTTTTGAGTGGGTCGTACGGATCAGCGTCTAGAGTTCTGCATCCGTGCTTCAGCAAAATCTCGTTCCTCGCGGTGACTAAATTTGAAGTCTGCTCTCTGTAGCACTCATATCGACCTTGGTCGTACGTCACTGCCTGGAAGTGATTTCCTGTGTCCTTCCACTGTAACACCATTACCATCGGTAGTATCCCTGCTGCTACTAGTTCCTGCAGCAAGTTCATGGCCATGTTGGTTTGCAGCGTGATTACGGATCCTGTTTCAACTGCTTCCTCCTCACCTAGTGGCAGCTCCTGATACCGATACGCTTGAATTCGCGCTATTCCGAGTCTGTCCACATCAAGCACGAAAACTTGCTCTCGTGCATGCATAGCCATCGCCTTGAGGTGGGCAGCGCGTACCCATAGCGATTTAGGTACGGTGGCCTTCACCGATTTCTTCCTTTGCTCCACGTAATGGTTCGCTAACCCACACATCTGCTCTGCCAATGTCTTCCGTAGCATGCTCTCGTTGTCACTCGCCTTCAGCTCTTCCGCGAAATCAATGGGGTGAAGCTTGGCCTCGTCCCCCAAATTTGCTATCATTCCATTTAGCACCTGCTTTTTGAGCTCGTTCGCTGCTGTCGCTGTCTCCGCTGTCAGTGGTAGTAGTCCTTCGGCAATGTTGTGGAAGACGGATAGGAAGGCTAACCAGCCGCATTGCCCTGTAGCCGGCACGTCAGTAATTGTCCCCCCAAGGATAGCTAACCACGTCGCCAGGATGCATCCCTCATCCTGACCCGGAATCACCTTGACCACCTTGCAGTCGTCTGAATCTGAAACTTGCTCGTAATTATTGTCATCGACCCTCTCCTGTGTGCTCACAGCCTGACGTGAAATCGGACTGCCTTGTTGCCGCTGCTCCACATCTCCGTCACAACTGGGGAACTGCTCGCTGGTTACTTCTGCTAAAAATTGATGGATATAACATTGTCTTGTCCCTCGAGTCTGTTTTGGCTGCTCCGTTCCTGGTTGCCTGGTAGGTGATAGGGATCTTGTCGCTCCTTCTCGCCTTGAAGTTTTTGTAGCTCCTCCTCCCTGCTTCATGCTGTCGGCCATATGTTCGTTGTCCCATTCGTCCGGTGCTCTCCGTTTGGGTGACGATGAAGCTGCTCTAGTCTGGATAGGTTGTCCTTCGGCTGTCCCCTCGATTGCTGTACTGCTTAAGTTCCTTTGCCAATTTTGGTTCTGTAGCCTGGCCGCGTGTCTACGGCGTGCATTTTGTACCGCTTTGGCCCCATTACGCTTCGTCACTCCATGACCCGAGGGTTGCACCCCAGTTCTGCGCGTAGGTGAGCGGCCTCGTATTTGTGTTTCGTGGTTGCATTCTGCTTCACAATTGGTGTCGTGAAACAGCGTTGGGCGGTTGGTTTCTTCACCTGTTGCCCTATCATCGCCTTCATTCATTTCGACATCTTCATCTGCATTTCCTTGGTTTATCACCGCGTCCTCCTTGTCGCGGTTTGGCTGTTGTACTTCCTCGTGAATACTCACCTTGGTCTTGTCCGCCGCGACTTTGATCCGTGCTCCGCTGTTGTCGCTCGCCATTGTGTCCGACCCCACTTCGCTGTCCTGACCCTTTGGTGGATGATGCTAGTCCCATTCCTTGGGCAGTGTCGGGCGTGTTGTTTTTCTGTATGTGTCCGTGGTTGCCGATGTACGTTTTGAACCCTTGAAAGATGCGATCGAGTGTACTGCCGCTTGGTTTCCTTTGGGCTCTGGTTCCTGATCTTGTCGAAGCAGTGCCTTGAGCTGCTCTAGAGTTGTTGGATGCGCTATGTTGCCGTAGATTCTCGTGCCTTGACCCAGTCGCGATGGTAATTTTCCTCCTACCGTGACTGCGTGCTTCTTTCGGGTATCTTCGCGATCATCATCTGCTGTCCTGCAGTATTTCGTGGGATGTTCCGGGGAGTAGCATGTGGCACAAGGCCAATTCACATGGACTTCATGATGATGAACCAGTATCTCTGTTTCCCCGATACTTATGAAAGCCATGTTGCGTAGATTGGTTGGGCATGCCTTTGCCTTGATCGTTACGGTCCACTGCTTATCGTTCACCCCTGTGGAACTGGTTTCTGGGTGTGCCATCGACTGCACTTGCAAACCCAGTTTCCTCGTCAACAGCCAGTGCATATCTTTTGAAGTCAGCGTTCCTTTCCTTACCACTACCGAGAATCTGTAGTAATCCAGTTTCACGAGCGCGTGCGTTGTCTTCGCTCGCTCCCGTTGCTGTTCGTAGTCAACGAGGGGTAACATTTTCATGGCCCAAGGCACCTGCCAATTAACCCAGCGCGCTGCTGATTTCCTACCCTTAAAAGTCACCTTCAGCACTCTGGTCTCCATGTCCTGCGTGATACGTGACAGTGCTGCCTTGAATTCTCTGATCTCCATCTTTTGCGGCGGAGCAGCTTCTTCCCCCATGTGAATCAGTGTGAGAAGTACCTGTTTGGACAAGTTTGTGCGGAACTTCTGCCCTGGCGCCAGATGCGCATATAGGGGGTATTCTATCGCCATGAAGATGTCCGTGAAGCACGCTAACTCCCTTGCATCCATCGACTGTACCAGGAATCTTGGCGGATATGGTACTTCGATCTCATGATTGAGGATCATGAGGAGGGCCTTATCCTCGTCATCCGTCCGTTCCCTCAACTGGAGTGTCTCCTCTACTGGTTGTAAGCAGAGTTCTATCAACCGTTGTTGCTCCTCAGAGATTGCCCCGCTGGTTTGGCCTACCAGTCCTGCTCTCACCGCATCTCCATACGACCCCCCTGCGTTGGTGTCATCGGCTGTGGCTTCGTGGTTACTTGGGGCATTCACAAAATGGTAAAGTCTCAGTCTTGTCTCGATTTCCTCTTGAGGTAAGTGCTCTTCCAGCACCCATTCACACATTAACTTGGACATTCGCTCCACGTGTTCCACGCATTCATAATCCCAGTAACTGGCGGTGCTTCATCTGTCCAGCATTCCCGAAGCACTTGTACCTCCTCAGTTGATCTTTCCTTCTTCTCCAAGTTGCCCAAATAGGTTTTGAATCGTCTCGTCCTTGCCAACTAATCCAATCTCAGCACCATGTGAAACACGTAAGCTTTGGGTGCTTCGTTGACCAGATATCGCATCAGTTGCATAAGTACAACCCTTCCATCCCTTGGTCCACCCCTCCTGGGTGTGGTGCGCTCTGACGTTGAACGCCTACCTTGGAATCTGGACTTTCCTGCGGCTGCGATGGCGTTGGGTTTCGTGCACTCTGTTTGAGCTTGGTCTTCGCCTGTACTCCCACTAGCTCAGGATCACTCGACTTCGCTCTTGCCCTTGCGCCCTTGACCGTGCGCCATTCTCCTTGGCTGTCCGCCTTCTTCTCCTCCTTCATCTTGGCCTGACGATCTTCCATGCTCCCTTCCCGTCTCGAGCTTCCTCTCTCGTCTCGTCCGGCCACTCGCGCTTTCTTTGCCCGCGCCTCTTCGCTTTTAATATAGACGATTGTATGCCCGGGGGTTACGGCACACTCCCACGTGTCCCCCCCGGTCCTCTCTTGTCCGTCGATGCTTTCTTCCGCCCTGCGAGCCTTGAGCGGTTGCCGGCTAATTTGGAAGTTCAGTGGCTGTCTACGAAGTAGTAGCTGCGAAATTGGATGAATGTGATAATCACTAAGTTAGTGACACTAACCATGATACTTGTGTCACGAGAATCCTTTTAAATTACTGAATGTATACAACAGAGTGAAATTCACCATGAGTTGTACGTACGCTACAATGTAAAAAGACAAGGTTTTTGTTTTCACGAGGATCTATACTGCAGTTAACGCGCTCGGCGTAATAGTTTTCTCAGCAAGATCTACTTGTGTTAGGCTCAGTAAAGTGCTAACTGTCACCGTGTTCTTGTAGACTTCGCCTGCTCCCTTGATTACGGGCGAGAGAAAATCGTAAGTGCAACGTTGTCGATATGCACTCCCTGGTTGTCGGATCTTCGACGGGAACGAACAAGTTTGACGCGCTGAGAACTGCTTACATTCTGCGTTAAAAACGTTGTCGAATTAACGATGGACAGCTTTCTTGTCTTCATCGATACTTACATAATGCGTTCGTGATCGAAAGCACTACATATTGTGTTTTCCGTGACTACGCTCACAACAAACTGATTACTGTAATCGTTGAGATTACTTTACGTTTTTTCTGGAACTTACAAAGGTCGACAGCATCGAGGACGCTTTTTTTACCCTATGAAAAAAATATACAAGTCGAACCAGAATTTTACTGTGATTCGATTGGTGTATGTTTCGTTAAATTCTATCGAGCCATCATTTCAGAAACTTCGTATAGATACAGCTCTTATATGTGAGTACTGCACTCGTAATAAGGTGTGTTACAAATCAATATTTTCAGAATTTCAGCCAATCAGAATACAATTTATTCTGAAATTTAAGTTTGTGTTAGTCAATTGTATCCAACTCCTCTTCAGACGCGCTCTCCTCCTCTTCAGATGATGATTCTTCGCACAAATCCATCGCATCAAGATGCTCTTTCAACTTCATCAATTGTCGGTTTGCTGCATCAACACAGCCTTGAACTGTATCAGGCTGAAAATTCCTCAAAGCTCGCTCCAGCCGAGGGCGAATGTCGGAGAACTCGTCTTTGTAGTGTACTGGCGGCCAACTTCACCTTTTACGTGCGCCCAAACAAGCTCTATAGGCTGTAAATCAGAATGGTAAGGTGGAGTGAACACCACTTCGTGCCCTTTGTCTCTTGCCTTTTTCACTATCACGGGGACAACATGTTTTTCGATGTGTGCTGAGAGCAATTGCCACAGAATGACCTTCGTAGCGTTGTCAGGAACGTTGATGCCATACGCCTTCATGGCTTCGAGCATCTTGGCCCGACTGCTGCCATGCTTTGGTGTTGATGCAGGTAGAACCTTGTGGTACTTAGCGTTGTCCATCACTATAATACAATTTGACAAGCGCATGTCGCTTAGGACGCGAAGTAATGTGTCCATCCAAACAACAAAATAGACGTGGCAAAACATGCCATGGTAATCTGCTGTCTGCTTTTCCCCCTCAAAAATATCCACAGTGTCCTGCAAAAATTGAGCAGATTGCTCGGGGGTTCGCCCTTCATCTTCTACAGTGGGATCCTTGTCGAGAATAGCTGCAATGAAGCAAAGCCGCCTGCCTTTGTGCTTCTCTTTGACGTAGGTGTCATCTGTTGGGTCGACTAGTGAATCGTTATGTCTTGCATAGTGGTGATGAATATAACTTTCATCCATGTACACGATGCGACTTGACATACAGTCGACGCCGGTCATTTTCTGCACGTACTCAGCTCTGGCTAAATCATTAGCTGGTGACAGGCGTAATCCCTTGCCTTTATGAGCTCCGCGCGCATATCCACTCTGCTCCAAAAATCTCTGCACAGTCCGAAGCGCAGCTTCAGTACTGCTATTATCTGTAGGATCGAATGATAGATACTTTTCCTCCGCTAGCAAATGCATGACGTCCTTTGCCGTCGTCCTAGTACGGGTTTCACATCGGGTACGGGCGAATTGACGAACCAAATCCTGCATTGTCACTGAGTTTGGCAACCGTGTCATGCGATCGCCACGATTACCAGGGGGAGCAGCTGTTAATACAGTGCCATCAGACAGAAATGTAGACCAAACTTCACCACACGTTTTGTTGGAACGACCAAGTAATCGAGCAATTTTGTTGGTTACACTCTCCTTTCGAGGAATTACAGTGCGACCTGCACGTAAATTTGCCTGAGCAGCGAGGATATCCAGCCTTTCTTCTACCGTGAGGGACCTGCCGCGGTGAACCTTCACAAACGCCATCGCTCGAGCAGCATCGTCGCCTTCACGACGCGCTTTCTCCGACGACATGCCGACGGCTGATATCGAAATGTTGCATTTGCGCCGACTATGTTATTTTTGGCTACCCCGATTTGCAGAGGGAAAATCTTGTCACCTCTCCAATCTGATAAATAAATCCGAATCAGGTATGGCAAATTATAATATCATACAGTTGCTTTCCGCTGATATTACTGGAAGAAAGACGCGTAGGGTTGCGACAAAAGAAAAGATTTATGTAGCTTCGCAGGTTTTGCTGTTGCCGTAACGTGTCTCTTGGCATACTTAGCCAGCCGCTAGCTCGGAACAGCCTGCAAATAGCAAGCCAGAATGATGAAAACTGACGGCGCTGTGTTGATAAGCGTCCTCGATGCTGTCGACCTTTGTTAGTATGGAATTCACCTCCGTATCGGAGAAAAAACAGTTTCGATAGACTGGCTTCGAGGGCGTAAATTGATTCCGTTTATCATGTTGCCTCTTTGATCAACATTGTTTAGCCCTATGCACCTTTTCGATTGGTGTTTGGTAACAATACATGTATGATACCTCACTTCAAAAAGGAAAGATTAGTTTGTTGTTCCAGTTGTTATAAAAAATGGTCAAGGATAGAGGCACAAAACAAGAATTCGTGAGAGCTTATATTTTGGGGCACAAAACAACGTTAGAGGCACCAAATCGGTAACGCGGCACAAAACATCGCACTTTTATGAACAATTAGCCACTGTATAACTTTATCGCGGGGATGGATGTCATGCCGAACAAATCCTGAAAGCCATAGATAGCGGCAGAAAACTATCGCCCAAGCCTCATACCTTACATATCTGGGGGGCGGCGACAGAACCCTTGGTCGAGCGAAGTCAGACGATGATTTGTCCTGGGTTTATGCCTGTGTGATCCAAACGCGGAACTCAAACCAGCAGGCATTGTTACGGCTTGGCCAAGTGAGTCTGATTCACCCCATCATTTGCCACCCTACCCCCGTTTTGTGCCTTTATCCACTTCCAAAAAAAATTAAGAGCACCCCAACACTGTTCCATGAGGTCTTCCATTGCTCGCGAAGTGATGTAGCGGGGACTATGTGACGACAGGAATATGTACATGTAGTCCACGGAGATGTATGGTGATTCAAAGGCAATTCAAATCAAGTTGATGGAGCGTCCCGTGGGAGTCGCTAAAGCAACATTGAGAATCAGCCATTTCACCGTCAATGTCGTGCCATCACTAACAGTGATTTGGACTCAGTTTTTGTATGGCCTAGGGTGGAGGGAGGGGGTGAACGCCAACTCGCTTGGCCAGCCGAAGGAACGTCTGTGGTTTAAGATTCGTGGGTGCAGTACCTAAGCTTAAACACAAGACAAAGCACGGTATAGTCTCGCTCGGTTTAGAGCTCAGTCGGGGGTTCCAGTGGCTGTAGAGGTCAGGCTTGGGTGATTGTTTTCCAGCGGACTCCTTCAACTTTGAAGATTTGGCGCTCGTGACATCCGACCTCTCAAAACATTTGAAGACCTGTGTAATTGTATAATTCGCAGCGATTTTGTGCTCAGTGTTGGTGAACGGCCACATTTCAATGTTTCTTTAGACAATGCCGCGTCCCGTATGCCGTCTCGTACAGTCCAGTGTAATTACATGTACACTCCTGGCCAAATTAAACCGGCCACCCACACTTTCGTCCGTAGCTCAGTCAATTTTCAAGATCTGGCGCTGCGCTTTAGATATGTGTTTCCTATTGCATAGAGAAAGAAGGTGTTTGTGTTAACATCTGGACTTTTGCGGTTTGTAGGGTACCTCCCATACAATAAACCGATTTGGTCATGTGGCCCAAACTTCCGGCCACCTCTAATCTATAGTGAAAGCAAGACATGTGTATTGAAAAGATTGTACTATTTTCTGCCGAGTCCATGGCTTGTCGTCCAACCATGGCTTTGACGGACGATAACGGCGCCGCTGCGCGCTTCTGGATTTGAGCATCATTTCTACATTTTCCAGCACATGCCACCTTGGCTGAGCGACGAGGAGAAGGGGCGCGTTCGTGGTCTTCGGGAGGGGAAGCTCTCAATTCGAGCCATTGCCAAGAAGGTGAAGCGGTCACGTGACGCGGTGACGCGCGCGCTATCTATGCCACGTCGGAACCGCCGCAAACCCGGTCGCAAACCGGTCGTCTCGGAGCGGCGAGCACGGCTGCTCCTGCGCAAAGCATCCAGTGGCGACTATAGCGCCGCCCAACTCAAGAGCGAATGCAAGTGCACGTGCTCCACCTGCACGATTCGGCGTCTCCTTACTGGTGTAGACTGGCTAGTCTACCCCAAAATGGAGAATACGTTACCTCTAACCGCTGCGCACAAGGCGCACCATCTAGCGTGGACCAAGGACATGATCATCTCACGACAGGCGGACTGGGAGAACATAATTTTTTTCTGATGAGAAAAAAATCAACTTGGACGGGCCTGATGGGCTCCAGAAATATTGGCAAGACGTGCGGCGACCTCCACGGACGACGGTGAGGCAGCGAAACGGCGGCGGTTCAGTGATGGTGTGGGGCGCGTTTAGTGCTAAGTGCAGGTCGAAGCTGGCAGTACTGGTGGGGCGGCAGGCTTCGGCCCAGTATGTCACGACTGTGTCGGAATACTTGCTGCCCTTCGCTCACCTACACTATGGACTAGACTTTGTCTATCAACAGGACAACGCATCAATTCATACATCGAAGGAGACCATGGAGCTTTTCGAGGAGCAAGAGATCAACGTGCTCGATTGGCCCGCCCGCTCCCCCGACCTCAACCCCATAGAAAATCTATAGGCGGCGCTGGCTCGTAAGGTGTACCCAAACGGTCGGCAATACGCTAATGTTGCCGACCTTACTACAGCCATCTTAGCTGCGTGGGCTACCATTGATCAGGCTGCACTCGTGAACCTAATTGAGTATATGCCACGCCGTTGCATTGAAGTGATTGAGAAGAAGGGAGCAAAGACACATTACTAATACAATCTTTCAATACACATGTCTTGCTTTCATTAACACACTTGCGAAATACGTGGTACAGACGAAATCCTCGAGAAATCCAAGACTCAAAGCTGAAACCTTGACACTTGTGGTGTAATCCTTGGAGTTACCATACATGGTCACCAATGCTTTGAGAGCGAGACATCGACTGATGGAGAAGTAGAATTTCACGAAAGCGTAGACGAACAACCACCCGAGCCACGGGAGAAAATTGATGTCTATCTCTCGAAAACTCCCAATATTCCACCGACGAGGAGCCTTTACATCACACTCAGAATGTACAATGAGGTGGTCGGCATTCAATGTACGTACTTCGGGAAAGCGAAGTCGAGGCGAATGAAGGTCGTTTTGGTGTCGAGAGTCCATCGTGACACTGCGTCGGGACTGAATATTCGTAAATGAAGCTGACACTTGTCAGGCGGCCTCTGAGCGAATGGATTCGAATGATCGTAAGCCTGATTTGCGTGCTGCCGACTGTACTGTACCGACAGTTGAAGAGGTACAGGTTACATACAGTATGTAGGTGTAAAGTACAAAGGGACGACATTTTTTTCTGTTAGAATGGCCCAATCCTAAGAATCGGAACCCTAAATTGACCCTGCCTTTAAAAGACTTTTGGGTGTAGATGGATCACTGGCGGCTGGTTGTGGGTACATGTACAGCCATGAATATGCAGCGTGAGGTTTACGAATGAACAGCGTACGGCATCGGTTACAGCCAACAGGGGGCCGTAGCTCATGTGACTAATCCAGATGGCGCTTACCGACATCCTGGCTCGCAGCCGTGCGTCCAATAATCAATACCAGAACTGTAGTCTCGTGCAGCTTGAGTCACATCATTGCTGGCAGGCTACATGTACCATCACGGAAGTACGGGCCATCGCTGGGGTGACTGCCCTCACTCCAGACCTTGGCGCGTGCCACGTTTGCTTGATCTGGCTCGATGAACTGAACGTTGAGAATGACTTGCACTGAACACAACAATAACGAGGGTCTCTGACTCACGATATGGTAGCAAAGAAGGGACGGGATTGTTTCGATATGGTGTTACATGTATTAGAGACTTTTCGCAAGTGTCCGAATCCGAATCCAGTTACGGAAACATAACTGGGCCAATGTCCTTTTTTATAATACGGATTAGGATTTCGAAGGACTCCCGGAACTATAATCCGAAATGGATCAATGTGAACCACACCAAGCTAACAACTTTGAAGGGGTTTGCATTGCTTACAGCAATTACAATAAATTCTTTTGAGAGGGTTTGCGCTGCTTAAGTATGGGAAACAACTAGTGCATTCAAGGTTTTAGCCTCATTTGTACTACTAAGACCATCAGCTCACCCCCAAAGCATATTACATGTATTCTGCCCCACTCTAACATATATCTACGAAGTCTCTGGGCTTCTTTGTATTCTGTGTGCTTCTATAGCTGAGTTTAAGGCTGTCCTGAAGTCGGTGCCCTCTTTGCCATTCATTCATGTCCATAAAAATGCAATTCGGATTCGGATTAGGACTTGTTGCGAAATGACCGAGGACCTAAATCCTAATCCGAAACACATCCTACTTGCTCGACTGGATTCGGATTCGGACACTTGCGAAAGGTCTCTACACATATCGACGGAAGATACCGCCCATATGAAAGATAACGCCCATCCCATTTTCTGCACACTGTTGCGCGCGTCCTGCGGGTGGACACTATCGACCAGATTTTCTTAAATTTCTACCAATCAAATTTAGACACGAAAAGAACATTTCCCACCATTCGCTCATTTCCAGTTTGGCCCGTGGATGGTAAAGTGTCGGTTTCCGAGCTGCTACGCTCCCGAGCAAGTGCGGCCGTGCACCGTGTTCGGCGGCGATGCTCACCATATATGTTCAAATGAAGGACTCAACACGCTTCGTGTAGATTTCCCGTTGCATATGTGTTTTTGTTCTTTTGACTGTTATTACGATTTTGTGGGTGCTGAAAGTCATGTTTTGAATGATGATTTTGAAGATGATGGCAATGCTGAGATCGCATTAGTTGCTGGAGGAGGTGGCCGAAAAGCCAACGACAGCAGGGAAGAGGATGACGATGATCAAGAGGACAATTGCAGTGTGGAACGCAGTTTCAGAAGACGTAGTGAAAAGCAGTTTTTCTAAAGCGCTTCCGTACGCAACTGTTTAATCAATGCATATTTTGATTTAAATTGTTCATTGAAAAAGTAAATCTTTATTATTGACCAATCAAATCCTAAACCGCGTGGGTGGGCGTTATCGAGCTTCCACTTCTGTCCTTGCTCTGTTCAATCGTTACACTGCTATTTTGGCTCGGGCCAGCAAATTTTAGCATGGGCGGTATCTTCCGTGGATATGTGTATTGTAGGATACGGTAAGTAGTTATTTTCCCAGCGAGGATATTGCTGTTCCTAGCCCCATGTTATTGAGACAGACAACTAACCAATCAAATTGTGTACGAGATGAATTTTAGCCAATAGCAATGCTTTCGAAATATTCGTAAACGTTTCCCAATTATTTTGGGAACACTTGCAAATTATTGAATAATTGGCAAAACAAAGTCTAAGTACAAATATCACCTTATTGATAAATTTCAAACCTTTCCCAAGCAAATTTTGTGCTTGTGACTGGCGGAGATCGCGTCTCTCCAGCGAAGAACTCTGGCTTTTGGACATTCCCAAAGATGCAGCGAGCGGCAAAGGGGCTAGATGTCTGTCAAGGGACAGTCGTCCAGAAATCACCGGCCTTAAAGTGTTTCGGAGACTTCTTGTCTCTAGGGAAGATGACTGAGAGCTCGCTCGAATGCATTGCTAAGACGCTGTCTGAGCCTGGCGCTCTACCTAGTCAGAACTTTTACTCCTTGCTAACAGCTTTCTCTATCTTTTTGCAAACTAGAAAAGGTGCGCGTGGAGGGCTTCTCGCGAAAGCCACTGCAGCTGGCTATATGTCTCAGGTTGTCAACCTGTTGCGAAAGTGATATCCTATCTATCTGGCTGACACCAAAAGAATAACTAAGATACGTGAGAAGATGGCGGCGGCCATTGACGAGCGAAATCTACTTTCTGTGTGCAGACGGGGAGGCCCCGGGCTGTACTCTCAACGACCTGCGCACTTCAGTACAGGAGACTGGAATTATGGG
Organism: Phytophthora tubulina; assembly: GCA_014706135.1. NCBI lineage: Eukaryota > Oomycota > Peronosporomycetes > Peronosporales > Peronosporaceae > Phytophthora > Phytophthora tubulina. The sequence continues at coordinate 92,373 of JACBOY010000257.1, forward strand.
AGTTGGTACAGGGTTTAAGAGCTTACATACATGCCTCTGCTGTTCTAACGTTAATGTGGCGTACTTTTGGGCGTGCTATAGACACTTGCTTTGCGAGGAAGAGTCAGCTTTTCGTTAGCGGCGTCGGGCGAGCCGTTTTGGCATGTAACTCGCATCAAGCCATCGGTCGTTCAAGGTATCTCTATCTACAAGTCAGCGGTGCACTGGGAGCAGTGCATGTTCCACGCACTCGGCATGCTGTTCGTGGATGCATCCGACCCTTCCAGCTTCATCTTTCCCTCGGTGCCACATGCTGCAACATCGGACCTACCAGGAGAGACGACGTACAGTCAGGACGAGGCGATTATTTTCTGGGAGAATTTAGACGATGAGAAGGAAGAAGTACCTGTGGTAAAGCGCGTTTGCGGTCGTCCGAATGTTTCAAAGTATATCAACGACGTTATTACAGAAGTGACCAATCGGGCGTCAAAGCTGTGCACTCCATTACCGCCAGAAATGACTGCTGGCCTGACAAGTCACTCGCTGCGCGGTGGTGTAGCTTCGTACGCCAATGCGTGTCCTAAATTGGCTATTCAATGGATATCTACCCGAGGTGCATGGCTGCTCGATTCGCTGACAAAGGCGTTTGCCTATGTTGGCCCTACAACCCGCGAGGACAAGAGCGTCGGGAAGGTACTGGCTGACCACAGCGACCCTCATCTTCCCTGTGCAACACCGTCGATCCAAACCTTAACCCTATTGTGGTAGACCCTTGTAAAACCAAGCAAAATGCTTGGGTTTGCAAATTTTAGCTAATCAAATGTTATAGTTGTGGTTTTTAACTAATAATATGAATTGCGGGAATTTGTGTTAAACATGCATAAATGCTTGGTTTAAGGAATTATGATAATACAATATCACCTTAAACATACATATTCGCAATACTTAGGTTGCGGGCAGCGGGCTAAAACCAAGCATTTACGCATGTTTACCAATTTTGTATCGGAAATCAACATACAATTTTCAAGTATAAATTTGACCACAATAGGGTTAAAGGAGCTCGTGCCTGCGCTAGAATTCGCGCAGCTACTGTCGTTCCGCGACCAGCTCTTCAAGAACGTCAGCGGATTTACTGATGTCAGTCTCAACGTGGACGCTGCCGTGCTGGATGCTGTGATGGCAGCACTACTGATACACCTGGAGGAAGTCGCAACAGCTGTAGCGAAGGAGCACGCAGCCACCAGCTACACGTTGCATTATCTGTACCAGTTTCACACAGCGTTGGAGGCCACAAACGCTGCACTTGGATCAGCGCTCACGCCAGCGACATGCACGAGTTGGGTACAGCAGCTGCGTACCGCTTGGGAGACTGAGAACTTCGCGCAACTCGGCGGGAGCTGTGGCGGCGACACAGCCGTCTTAGCTGCTGCGGTGACGCAGATGCTATCCTCCATAGCTGTGATGCAGCGAACCTTGACGAGCTGGTGGCCATGCAGAAGCGAAAGGATGCCCAGTCTGTCGAGAATCCATCGCCAACTCAAGGCGTCCCAGCAACGACCAACAGCAGCAGTATCATTGTGGAGGCGCATACGCTTGCTGGGTGCTTCTTCAACTGGTACACACTGCAAATGTGGCAAACAGCAACAGCGAAAAAACAACAGTTTACTCGAGCGGACCTCAAAGCGCGCATTAACATTATGATAATTGCGGCTGGGAAGGACATCATAATACCTCTGCAGCCGATGGATCGAGATTGTATATCGTACCGCCTCTGGAAACGGTCGCTGTGGACGCTAGCTGAAGACCTGGACAAATCGACCAACGAAGCCCTTAGTCTCTTGGACAGCAAAGGTCGTTGCAAAACAGCAGGGTCTCTGCGTAAACGGTGGTGGAAGCTGCGAGCCGACAATCGTTCTTCGTTCGACGCTCTCCGCACGTCCTGCGCAAAGCGAATGGTAGCATCGTAGATCATTGCACACGTGTTACCCACCAGTGACAAACAAAGGACTTCAAATAGTAGGTTAGCAGCGGGTTAGAATAGTTAACACTACATAATGCATGATAACAGACAGATATCTGGCAGCTGGAATCGAACCAGCATGCTCCCAGCAATTGTTTGGGCACCTCACCAATCGGCTATACCAGTAGAAGGTTCATAGAGATCTCGAGCACCTTCAAACTGATGCGCGGAGATGCAAGCAGCACCACCGCACAGCGTTTGGATTGTACAGAGGACGCGTACACACACAGCAGCCACACGTACCGTCCTTCAGCTCGCTAAACCGGCAGCATCACGCCAGCCCTGCCGGGTCTAGAAAGCTTCGTCAAGTGTTTGTCCAGAGTCCACGATAGCACGATCCTTGAGCACTGCAGCGCAGGGTGATGGCGGCCCCGGTGGCCACGGCGGCGGCGGTCTTCCAGCTTCAGACAGTATACGAAGAAGAAGGGAGAATGTCGCGCGCGGCTGGGAAAGCTCTGCAAAAACCTCGAGGTTTTTCTTCCGTTGGAAAATAATAATCCTGGTATACTTTGCCCACGTGATTTGGAACGCATCATCAGGGATTGGCTTGCTTCTCTTTGGACCAAGTTTGGGGACTGGTCGATTACTGTGGTTTCACCGATTTTGCCCTCCGATTTGACGCCTTATATCGGACCCCGATTTATATAAATCAGATAGCCGATAGGGTAAGAAAGTCCGATTTATCTGAATCGGACCAGAATTAGGCTGATAAGGCCACCCACGAGGGCATTTCGAGGTGCCAAGCTACATACATGCTGAGACTAGAAGCAACTGCAATCCAGGAACCTACGAGAGTTATGCATATGACAACGTTGTTGCTCAACAGGTTGATCTTTTTGGTTGTTTGATAGCAGGCCATGTTCGTATTACTCCAATGGTCCAGTGACCTGAAGCTCTCGGAGATGTTTTTCTGGCAGTCACTTATGCCGTTGAAAACCGGCAATTATGACTCCAGCGTCACAACTCGGAGCTTCTTGCGTTATATCGGGCCAGAAATAGCTAGCTTACCTCAGCCCTGCTACCTAAATCGGACCGTGTTTTTAAATCGGGTCCGATATATCGGATATCGGACAATCCGTTTTGCCAAAAAGGATGAAAGCCACAACACAATATCCGCGACATACCAACCTACGTTTATCCACAGTAATCCCAGACTGTTGAGCTCACCAATGAGATTCGTTTAAATAAATCATTTTATCCAATGGTTGGGCTTTGATAAAACGGGTGGTATTCCAACTCTTCCGACCATATTTAGTTGGAATGTTTTGAAAATATTTTTTGACCTCATACAGTAGTTCATATAACTACATATTCTGAAAATATCTCGAGGTTCCTACCAAAGTGACGGTAGTAGAGGTTTCACAGTAGAAAACAACTTCCAGTGTAGAGGACATGTCGATCGCCTCCCTAGCTCCCGCTAACACTAACAAGTCCAGGCAGACTGCGATCATATCTCTCACCACATTTCTAGCAGCAGAGAACGTAGCCCTTGATGCAGCTCATCAACACATCGACGCTGACAAGACCGGTAAGGCGCTTCCTATTATGTTAGATAAATATGCATATTCTCTAGCAAGGTCGACAGACAAAGTCCGATATACATATACGTGTCATACATACTTCGGGAACGTGAAAACAGGTTGTTAGACAAGTATCCGCAACAGAGTGGAATTGTGAAACCATAACTTCAACAACTATTATCTAGACTTGGGAAATATTGCAACAATCGTGAGGAAGGCGGGTTCGAAAAGAAAGCACCTCCATGCTCCAAACGAGACCTAGAGAATATCGTTCGACTACTCTATACCTCAGGTTGTACGGAAAGTGCCTACCTCGATGCCACCTTGGTCGTCATGATGTGGTATCTGTATGGCCGTAGCTCAGACACAGAGCAGCTCGAGCAGCAGCAGCTTTCAATACTATCTGGTAAGCATTGTTGGTTTCCTGAACTGTTGGATATTTTAATTGCCTTATACACACCGTTGTTTTAGGTGGAGTTCTCTTTCTTCGCTTTAAGAGGGTTAAAACGGCTTTGCTCCAAGGTATTTCGTTATTCAAAGACCCAACAAATTTCTTAATATGCCCGATATATGCATTTGCGGCAGATCTATTCATGCAAACGGCCCCCCATGCAAGAGCTTGTTCCCACAATTTTTACACAAGAAGCGTGGTGCCGTCTGTGTGGAAGATGTAGAGAAGCTGAGTTTTGTGGAGCTTCTCGAAGCAGACGACAAAAATGCAGCCTTGCCAGAAGCGCTGAGGACGATGGCCAACTCTCGGGTTCTTGATGCACAAGCGTATGTTAACCGTTTGGGTACTGGCAAGAAGATCGCAGAAGGAAAACATGTTAGGCTCCATCCGAACTTCCCTCATACTCGTTCCGGCGCGGTGCGGCCATGCACGCGAACGATGGTAGCTTGGCGGAGAACTGGATCATTGAGCGGGGTGGCTGGCAGCTGGATCGCGTCAACAAGGCCTTCAGGTATATGCTCGGCACGACCCAAGCCGACCAGAAGGTTGCACGGGTGCTGAGAGGGTGGAAGCCGAAGGAAGGCGCCAGGCATCCTTCCCTGCGTGCACTCGAAGAGCCAAATATGGCGGGCGCTCGGAAGCTCCAGGTGCTACTCTTCTCAAACACACTCGGCTTCGCTGATCCCGCTCTCAACCTTGATGAAGAAGTCGCGGAGGTCTTGACAGCTACTGTCGTCATGCATTACCCCGATATGCTGCTGCTATCGGACAGCAGTGCATTCCTAGTCAAAATGCGGGAAGCCTTGGGTTCACGGGCTATCGGGGAGGCGGGACTGCTTGCGTGGAGTGAAACAATACGGCGTGCCTTCACTCCTACGCCAGCTCCCGTGGAGACTCGCGACGGCGACGCCCAATACGCGTCACTACTGGAGTTCCTGAAGCGCCAGTCTGAACAGATGAACGTCTTGGTCCTGCAAAACAAGCGCATAGAAGAACGACTGTTAGCTGTTGAGACGCGGAACTGCGCACAACCTGGCACTGCGTTATCAAATGCAGGAGGTGGTGTTGTATCTTCAGCTGGCAGCTGGCCTGTCGCCACGCATACAACCGCACCGGCTCCTCAAACCGTGCGCCCAGAGAAGAAGGGCATGCAACTGATATCGGCAGTCTGGTACGAGTGGTTCATGGCCGAGCCACGAGTGTATTCCTCGCGCTCGGTGAAGAAGACAACGCTGTACGAGTTTAGGCACATCGCAGGGTACATGATGCTGTTCTTTCCGACGGGATTTAAACTTGATGCTGCGTCTCCTGCATTCAAGAGCGAGGTGCTGAAACTTGGCGAGCGGGCACAAAAGAATGCGCTGGCGTTCTTGAAAGATAACGGATCAGCAGCTTTCGCAGCCGGAAACAGCTTTGAAGGCGCTTCGCAAACTCTGTAAGGCTAGCAGACTTGATGAGCACATTACCCAGTTCCACGAGCGTGTCGACAGCGGTAGTGTCACCGAACCAACACCTTCTTCAGCTCTCCCAACGTTTATTCGCCTTCAAACCAGCATCCTACAAACTCGAGCAAGTATAAACCACATGCGTAGTTAATTGAAGACGATGACCGGATTCGAACCGGCCTGTAGCAAAGCTACTCCTCCACCAAGAGGCATCGTCACTGGATCAGTACACGCTTACCGACGCGTATGCGTCGGCATCACCACACCCAAGAGCCTACCCTTCGTGCGCGCAGGGCCCTTCTGTAAAGTCGTTCTGCCGCACATCGTCGCGAGCCGGTTGGTAGTGGCGCTGAAGAACAAATGGCTAGTAATCCGTGGCCATGGGATGTGTCGCATGTGTGTCAAGTACGGTACTCGATCCGCTTATTATGTCTCACACAGTAGTTATGCTCCAAATAATGGACTCCGACTTTTTGTTACGACCCTCCTTGTCGAATTTGCCTCCTGGTGTGATCATCGCTCCCAGTTGTTTTGTGCTACAAAACGTTTTTGCTTGATTTCTCGGCCTACAGGCCTTTTCAGAGCCTCACACAGCGTGATTTTTGTCCCAGAGACTCTCTTGCATTGATCGACTTTTCTCTATGCCCGGTCACTAATCCTGTGCCACAGGATTAGTGACAGGGCCTGTGTTGAAGGTTTTTTTATACCGGTACTGGTTGGAAGGGGTCAGCCTGAGTCGAAACTCTTACTGTATGGATGAATATAGTGGGTTTTCCGACAGATAAATTTCGGGATAGTGTCATACTGATTTTTGACCAATTATGTATGCTCGTGACTGCCCTTTTAACCAATTAAAACACTCTGGGTTAGGTTTTATGTTACCGACGGCTTCCGACAAATATTTGTCGGAAGCTTGGCAAACATGTATATCTCAATACTGGAACCAAGGCATCAAAGTATGTTGTAAATATTATCGCGGATCTGACAACTAGGCAATAATCCTAGTATAGGCCGTGAGTGGACAGTGTTGTCCCCTCTGTCAACCACACGTGTCCACATGTTAAAAAGCAGAAGAGACAGTCAGTCCACCAGAATGAGCCTCTCCGCGGTTATTCCAGCGAACACGCCAAAGGCGCGGACTACAGGAGTCAGCGCTTTCGAGCGCATGCTCAAAGCCGAGAATGTATCCATGGACGTTGTTCAAGCATGCATTCTCGACGATAGCTCCGGCAAGACTCTGGCGGCCGTCAAGGACCGGTTTGACTACTACCTGGCCGCTCACGAATGTAAGAAGGGTAAATTGGCACGCAACACGGTCATTTCATACTTCAGAAACGTACAGCTGTAATTTTTCGACGAGCATCCTCATCTTAGAGTGCCAACTAAGTTAATCCTTCTCATACAGGGAAAGACTCTAGAAAAGCATGGTTTAAAACGTGATAATGGGGGTTTACTCACAAGGCACCGCGTTACACAAAGGAGGACCTACACTCACTCATCCGCTATATCTATAGTACGGCGTCCGTTGTCTCCGACTACGAAGATGCCGTGATTGCATGTCTAATGTGGCACTGCTTTGGGCGATCTTCGCATCCCGGCTACATCAGCAAGCAACACGTCACAATGCCAGCTGACAACGGCCTCTACGTACGGATGCTCCGAGTGAAAACGGCTGTGGAGCAAGGCCTCACTCTCTCCTGACCGTGACGACTTCCTGACTTGCCCGCTGCACACATTGGCTGTTGCCTTGGTGACGCAGGAGGCACCGTGCACGTCGCTGCTGATCCACCTTCCGTTGCTCTCCACACCCGCCACGACGTCGCTCAACCCCGGGGACCCTCTGCTGGAGATGCTGCAACTTGACCGGTTGGGGTCCTCCTCCACTGCTTCACCCCCTGTGTCCAACTTGGTTGGGTCTCCGTCGTCGGTCAACTCTGCTCCTGGTGCTTCCGGGCCGAGTCCTCCAAGTCCCGCTGCTGCTAGCCTTGGGAACGCCAATCAGGTACGTGGAGAAGACGGCGTCCAAGCATACGTTAATCGGTTCTTAAAGAGGGTGGCAGAGCCGGCTGGGGCAAATGGCAACTTGGCGCCGCGCTCCTTCCGCAGAAGAGGCGCACAGCACACCAACGGAGACGATCGGCTCGCAGCGCAGTGGATCTTCGGCCGGGGTTCATGGGGTATGACCTTAACAAATAAAGGCTTTGCCTACGTCTTCAACACGCCGCGCGAAGACAGGAAAGTAGCCCGTGTGTTGAGTTGGGTGAAAGGCCGACGAAGCTCCAGTAGTGACAGACGCTACGGTGCTCGACCATGGAGCTCAAGAACGCTTGATGCGGTTGCAGGAGCTGCTGTATGGGGCTAGAGGACGCCAGGCTTGACGTGAATCGCAATGTAATCGGAGGGTTGACCGCGTACCTGATCAAGTATCTCCCGCAAATGACGACCTTGGCACCTACGAGTTCATTTGTTGTCCGAGTCGAGGAGTGCTTGGATGCTGCTGGGATCTCCGTCGCTGACATGCTGGCCTGGTCGTTGGATTTAACTGCTGCTTCCTCTGGGTCTGTCCACGAAAACGAGGTAGAAGAATAAAGGACCAACCACTGCAAGTCTTGTTGTCATAACGCTGCTCTTATCAACGCGATTATCGAGAGCAATCAGTTGATGGCTGGTCGGCTACTCGTGCTTGATACTGCCATCTTCAAGCGACCTGCATCACACGAATCGACTGAACATGAAGCACAAGAACAGGAAGTGTCAAATTAAGAACCACCTACCAAGCGCAGAAAGAAAGCCTCTACCAACCTCTCCTCGATGTGGTTTGAGTTGCACACGACGCTGCCTCGCATCTGGGACTCTAGTGACCGACAGAAAAGTCAGACTACCGCCTGGTGGCTGCGTACATGATGCTGTTTCTTGACGACGGATTCCAGCTGCGCGAAGGAGCAGAAGACTTCAAAGACCGCGTCCTCGCGATAGGTCTGGTCAAGGCTTTGCATTCTTGAGCGTCAACAGCATTTGAGCGAAAGGCGGCAGCAGCGTACTGCGGGAGATACGCAAGCTTCATCGCGTAGGAAAGCTTGACAAACGCATCGTTGCCTGCCGCAGCCGACTCACCGTGGAGAAAATCATCGATCCGGCGCTTGCAGGAACACAGAACATACTTCAAGTTGTAGTACACGTGTAAGAGGAGTTAGTACATCCGCTGTTCATTAATCGACCATGTGCAGGGAAAGCCGGTCAGTAGGGACTCAAACCCCCCGCTCGTTACTATCCAAGCGCTACACCAACAGTACCGGCGACTAGCTTGTTCACGTGTAGACAAATTGTTGGCGGCTGGCCTCAGGCGAAGAGAGATCTGCGGGGATGGCTCCGAAAAAGAAGACTGAGGCCACACGGCTGCATGTCGGAGATTTGTGACGCTCTGTTATTGGCTAAATAAAAAACTGGACAAGGTTTATTGTGTGGCGCTCAGCCATTGGCTGATTAAAACACCTGAATCAGGTTTAATGAAATGAGTGGCCTACGGCGACGATGTCATTATTTCGGTTTGCTTTATCATTGTATTGAATCATCTCTAATGGTGGCCCCTCACCCCGCATCGGTTCTCATTCGTGTAGTTGCGGGCTCGAGTGCTCATTACTTGCTAAATACAAAAAAATCGGGTTTCTCGGCCTACAGGTCTCTACAGAGCATTTCTTGGCGCCTGTGAACTCTCTTAGGGGCTGGTCGCGCTGGCTGGTGCTGGTTCTCGGTTTGGTGTTCCAAAGGGTAAGGTTACAAGTTGCCTGTGATTGCCCGAAGACGTGTTAAGATTATGCAAATCTAGAGGACCCGAGTACTCGATTGCCGAGCTGGTGCCCTGGTTCTCTGCGGTGTTTGTGGGGGTTCCATATTCATACAAACTTCGATCACAATCCCAAGGATAATTAAGTGGAGTTATTAAGTCGTTTTTGCCTAACCCCTGGAACACCAAACCGAGAACCAGCACCAGCCAGCGCGACCAGCCCTTACAAAAGCTGACTGGGATTGTCGTACTTATTATGGGCGTACTTAATGCGACTTCCCTAAACCTAAACTTGTCCTGATTTTATTGCAGCAGTACTAACGTCCAGTTTGTCGCTCCATTTATCGTCCATGCATGTAATCTATGAATATTTTTCACCAGTCCAGTGTTTGTCCCCCTGTTATCGTCTAGGGAGCGAATGAAGCGAATGGAGCCAGTGCTTACGAGTTCATTTCTAAAACCGCGTCGTGGTGGAGAAGCGGAAAGCAAGCGGCATTGCGGGACGGTGGTCGTGACTGGATGCTTTGACGGCGGTTGGGAGCGAAGACACCTCTTCCGAAGACATTCACGGTGTGCCGTGGTTAAGGCCACCCGATAGTGGCGTAGCGAGCTGAGTTACCTGTGAGATGAACAGTACCAAGAGCGCATGTGGGAGAGGCGGAAGCCCGGACTGGTGAGGAAGAGTTGCCTACGTTGCGCGAGGCTTCTTCACGCCCTGCGAGTCGACGGTTGTGCTCGAACTAAGCGATGAGGAAGAGTTCTTCGGTGCACGTAGCTTCCCCGTGTCCGGCGAGCCTGCGATTGTGTCCGAACGGGGCTGTCTTGATACGTCACGCATCAGTGAATCATGCGTGTGTGGCGGCAACAGTGCCAAGCTTTTGACGCGGCTAACAATTTATTACGCATCTGCAGCAGCTAGTTCAAAAGGGTTCTACTAGATAATGTCCGTTTCTGAGTGCTGTTAAGTGTGTCGATGGTTGCCTTGAAGTACTTTCCCACAAGAAACTTACTATACATGTAGCTGGGAGGGCGTGTGTGTACATGCAATACCCTCCCCTTCAAGCTTGCGTAATCCCCAAATGTATGTACCATTTTATACGACGAAGTCATCAACGCCTGATATCATAGTACGTTGTATGAGTGAACGCTGCAACAATTTGCTCGTATCCTGATCTGACTTCGTAGAATCACACGGCAACCGCTTGGAGAGCCCAAGCCAGCAAAATACGTAGCTCATCAGATCAAAATGGTGAGTATGCAAGAAAGCGGACCCCACGGGTTATTGCTCGGGGCATCTCGAACCCCACAACCGACACGAATCGACGGCAGTGCTGCAGCGTTCTGTGATGCGTCAGATTCACCGCAAAGAAAATAAATTACATGCATGGACGATAACTGGACCGAACACCTGGATGATAAACGAAGCGAAAAAATGGACGCTAGCACTGGCCATTTTATTGGCTGTCCCAAATGTCGGAAAGGTGTCGGAAAGGGGTTGCGAGATGGTACTGTAGGAAAATGTTATGAGCTACGTAAATAGCCATTCTTAGAGGCGGATATACATGTAATACCTGTTCACACAATGAAAATGCTCCTAATGCGAAGACTAACGACTACTAAGTATGCGTTTTCAATCAAGCATGCAGTCGTGGGGTTTAATGTGCGGTTCATTGAGTTAAAGGCCAAAGGCAGGAAGGTTCCTGGCACGAAGAGCAAAGTGCCGAATGGCAACCCCTAAAGGGACGGTGGGAGGGTAAGAAAATTAGCGTACCGCGGCCTTGGACCTCATGGAGTCGTCCTTGTAGTGGTCCTTGGCTTGAGTGGCGGCGTTCCTGCGGTCTCCCGCAGGATCGCTTGTTCGTGGTGGCGGTGCGAGTCCTGCTACGACGAAACCCAAATGAACCGAACGTATCTTGAGGACGGCGCGTGGTGATTGGTGACTGGACAAAATACTGTTGTCCATTTTCTGCGACCTTGAGCACCTTGAGCACCCGATCACCTTGACACCTTGAGCGCCTTGAGCAGCTCGAGGAGCTTGAGCACCTTGTACTATTTGTCCTCGTTGAGCATTGTATCTGCACACTTAATGAGATCGATGTAGACCGACTTCCTTGTGCTTGAAAGCACACTTTCCCCAGCTTCGTCCGTGTCGCTTCTCCGCTACGCTCACCAGATTTGCTACCTACATATGGAAACAAACCAAGGGTCTAGATGGCCTGTGTCTCGGGGATGCTCTCCCCCTGCTCCGATACTTCCCATGCGTAGGTGACGTTCTATTGGATGATATCCCATACTACAGAACGCGATCTTTGGTAATAACACTGCTTGAATTCTGCACAATATCCGTTATATCCAGTACAAGTCGTTGCTGGAGTACTCTAGTGTCGGATTTACTTTCATCATCAGTAAAAGCTCGTTAAAAAGAGCGCAAAGGTCAGCTGGAGAGCAATGGGATTCAAAACAACTGTGGTTCAAGTCATCAAGCACAAGCCGTAAGCGATGCATGGATACATTACCACTATAGCGGGACAGCAGGGCTTATCAGCACCGGTATAAGTGCTCCCATTTTTTCTTGTGGCAGTTTACATATCAATCTATAAATAAGTGCTTGTTTCTGAAATACTCGCTGAAGTTTTGATGTACGTTCATGGGACGATCAAAATGAAATTTCTTCGGCATGCTGGCAACTTTCGAGAATTGATTTACCCGCCGTTTTGTCGAGCTCGTAGAAAAAGATAAATTGCCAGTTGAGTAAAATCGCATCGAGCCAATCAAAAACATGGAATTCTCCTGTTGAGTCCAATGATTGGCTGAAAAGGTTGAAAAGGGGGCTGGTATCTCTTTATAAACCAATGCCGTGTAAAGGCGAATGATTCAAAGTTTGGTAGAAAATCTTGGCTAAAGTATTTTTGTTTATGGAAGTGGCCTAGAATGCTTGTATAGTAACGGAGTAAACTCAAGTACGGGTACTGACAGTTCACACGAACCAATCCGATGCATCTGCTCCGCCTGGCAGCAGCAGCATTGCGCGTGGAAGAATCGCTGCGGACGACATTCGGTCCATCGTTTTTACAAAAGCACACTAAAGTAACGCTTAGCTGCCACAAACGACATGTACCTTCTTGGCATTATTATTAATAGTTGTACGGGTATAAGTTATTAAAGTGGTCGATACTTGATTAATGTATTGAATTCATGTCTGATACGAACGTAAATACCGTGTATGGTATATAAGAAGATAAAATCAACTGTTTTGGGTTCGACATTCAACTTGAGTTCTTATATAACAGGTATACCGACTTCTCGAGTTCGTTTGACTAAGTTTTGAGTTGTTTGGGTTTCAAGTAGAAAAAGTCAGAGTAGTTTGGGTCAGAATGACCCCCCTAAAACTCTAAATATAAAATCCAGAGAACACTCATATAAAAATGTACTAAACTGGATTTGAGCTAGGAATCCGATTAGCTGTTTTAGCTCGGCTGGTTTTCGTCTCACAGCTTGTGAGTCACAAGGCTTGCTGTTAAGTTGAAATCTTTATCTTTGTATTGGCACCAAATTTGCTATTGTCAGCCAAGTAATGATGACGAAATGAAAAATGATTACCCAAAAATTATTCTAAACTGGTTTGGATTGGATGTTGAGCGAAGAGAACATAGAAACTAATACCCGTCTGGGTCGATACAATTATGTTAGGTGCGTTATTCTACAGTCGTAACGGGTTCTACCAAATAATACGCTATACTATTACAATAGTATACCATCAAAACCCGAAAGGGTATACTATTCTGCAGGGTATTATACTGGTGGAAGCAAGCTTACTATGACCCCAGTGCCTTGAATTCACTCGACAAATTGTAGTTTCTCAATGTGTATATTAGCAGTTCGCTTGATGGTCGCGGGTTTGTCAACGGGTTTGATATTGGCGAATGTGCTGGTGTGTCTTACAGCTTTCGCGGTTAGCTGAAAGATGGGGGATCTAGCCAAACATGCAGATAATTCGATGGAGTACAATCGAATTCCAGGGATGGTATACTAAATGGAATGGTATTATGCGGAATTGTAGACCCTAAAAATGTTGGAGGTTACTCTATTCGGACAGGGTATATTATTTGGTAGAACCTGTTAATTTTCGCAGACCGTGCAGATGCTGCGGTTGCGAAGCAGGCGCAGGAAATGCGTTGAAGTGAACTGAGGGCAATTCGAAGATGTCGGCCAACATGAGCTGCTCTAATCCGAGAATGATCAACCAGCGTATATTCGCTTCACTAAATTTCAGAGCTTCTTCGCGCGCAGCGCGACGTATTGTAGCGTCCATGTGTCGAGTTGAGTGTTCTGATTAGCTTAGTTATGTAACGGTTATACAGATCATCGTGTCCTAACTGATAGTTGCCGTTGCCTCGGTCTCCATCAGATATAACAGGAATATCGTTTAGAGGAGGAACGCATTTCTAATCTATGGTTCTGGCGTATAGGCATCAAAAACGTCGTATTTATGCTGTGTGGACGTTACATGAGTGGTATTCATCCATTTGGAGCAAGTAGAAAGGAGAAAATTCCCAATACATGAGAAAATAAACGAAAAATCTCTTCTTGCAAATTTTCACATGATCGTACATGTAGTTAGCAAAATTAGATAGTTTCTTGTCTCAAAAGCAGCTATTACAATGTAAAATTCATATCAATCAACAAGTTTGGACCATTATTGGCAAATGTGGGTCTTCAATCCGACCTTTCTTCGAGTTCGTATAAGAATTCTTTAAGTGAACTTGATACTCAGATCTTAATCTTGCTTTTTGTATAGGGCCCTCGAAATCGAGTATCAGATATGAAATTTGACAAGGATATCAAGTTGCTGTATACAATTGACTGGGAACCAAGTCGGTGGACTCTGTCCGCATCAAATATACCAGGATATCAGGGATGAGAGGGATCATTTAGGACAGGATGATCTGTATACGAAAAAGTGCTACGTGTAGTTCCTAGCGTTTTACTCAAAATTTCCTTGCGTGGTTCTTTGAACCAACCACGCAGCCATCCGCGCACACCATAGAAGGACAAAATATCACAAGCACAATGAAATCTCTGACCAACACCATGAAATATAGCACAGCACACGAACAGAGACCCGTGCCGCCGAGCGACCGGCCTGGTCCTGTACACGGCCAAATGGGACGCCCTCTGTCGAGGCTGCTATAGACGGGCTTCCCAGCAACCACCGTGTTTTGGAAGTGGATCTTACCCACTTTTGTGAGGTGAGTCTCCTGACGGTGTGTACTCACGTACATATTAGTGTATAAACATTGGTGTGGCTCTGTGTGGCCAAACATTCTAACGTTCGTCATTCGACGAAAGATGAGCACCGAGGCCGAAGCCATCGATCTGGTCAGTAGCGAAGAAGGCAACGACAGTGAGGAGGAGGAGACAGCGGGAACCCATCCTGTTGGCCTGACAGCCGAGGTCGAAGACGTCACTGCTCAAAAGGCTCCGGGTGTTCTAGAAGCTGCCGAGACCGCTGAGAAAATGGTGAAGAGCTACAAAGAGCTCCGTGAGTCTCAGAAGCGCATGAAACCTAAGAATAACCCATTTCCAACAAAAAATCACGAAAGAAGCGATATCAAGCTAAAAGTGCTCCAGTGAAGGACAGCCGACGCATTTATCACGTCAAAACGATGCAAACACCATTTATTCAAAAGTTCCTGCAAATACCTGGCGTCCGCGAAGCATTGCAGCGCCTTCGGACTAAAAGAGAAGAAGAAACAAAGGAGGCGCACGGTGCTGCAGATCTACCAGTCGGTACAGAGGAAGAGAAAGGTGAGGAAGCCGTGGCAGAAGAAGAAACCGGAGATCCGGTAATATCTGAAGCCTGGGGACCAGAAGAGATTGCAGAGCCGGTCGCGGAGGAGGTAGCAGAGCCAGCAGCAGAGGAAGCTGTCCTCGAGGCTGGTGAAAAGGAGGCTCCACGCGTGGAATGGCCCGCGGCCATCACGAGATCTCTCGAATTGAACGTGAAGCCCGGGATTGCGTTGAAGGACAATTGGCCTGCTGACCAATGCAGTTGTGTCGGGGATTGCTACGCGGATGTGTGTCCCAATGCTGCCGGAGATTTGTTTTGTGCTCGCGACAATTGTCACTACCGTGGACGCTGCTCGAATAGAGTGTATGAGTGCCCAGACGTGGAGTTGTTTGCTTCGAGAAATGGAATTGGTGTGCGAGCTACAAATACCATTCCAGTTAGCACGACTATTGCGCCGTGCACGGGACTGCTGACAGACTTTGATTACGACGACGCTGACACACAATACGAGTACGCTATTGGTTTGCAGTCGCGGGGCAAAGGGAACAAAAAGTTATTCATTGATGCGGAGCGCTGGGGCACTGTCGCCCGTTTTGTCAACCACTCCTGCAAACCCAACACCCTGTTCCTCGAGAAGCGTCACAACCGGGAGGTGCATGTGATGGTCCAGACCGCGAGGGAGATTCGCGCCGGCGAAGAGGTCACGGTTGACTATCAATACACTTGGTTTACGCACGACTGCAACACGCCCAATTGCCGTCAGAAGAAAGAGCAATAGTCTGCTGCAAGCACGGTTTCTGAAGCCTAAGAGAGGAATCAGGAGATAAGCGCAGACATGCGATAAGCTTCGTACGAAGACGAAGCGATTCATATACGATTTTGCTACGTTTACCTAATTTTGAGTATGAAATGCTCGGTTGGATATATGAAGGACATGTAGGTGTATATGTAAGTGTAGCAGGTATCCCGACAGGAGAGGAAACCAGAGGATAAGCGTAAACACCCGCGATTCAAGAGATCAACGCGACCAAAATGATATATAGCATGGTGACAAATGTCTAAGATTGAGTATGAGGAGCTGAAAAGAAGATGGGGTAAGGTACCTTTAGAGCTAAGACGGTACTTCTGTAAAGAAACGGTACTCGTTGAGGGAAATCAAGGTGCTTTTATTTCATCCACGGTACTCATGTGAAAGTACTGTACTACCAAGAGTACCGTGAATTACAAAGTAGTACCGTGATCTATATGCAAGTACAGTGACATACTGAAACCCAGTTAAATAATCGCTGTGTCGAGTCGACACACACACTTCCGAATCAGCCGAAAGATGGACGAACGCTTCTGGATAATTTGTCGCGTCCATGTGGATCCCAAGTCGAAGGACTATGCATGGTCCCGCAAAGATATGACGCGGGAGGAGCGTCAGAAGGAGGATGAGGTTTTCCTACGCAGTCGACAAGCCAAAGCAATGAGAAAAAGGTATTGGCAGTCACTACACGATGGCAGTTCGCGCTGGGAGGATGAAGTCGAAGACCCTAGAGACGAAGTGGAGGTACTCGAAGGATGTCTACGTGCCACGGAGTTGGAGATATGCGCAGCTCCTGATGCAACATACCTGAAGGCGGCTCATCGCGGTTACGTCACGCGTTTAAAGGCAGCACGAGTTGCACGCAAGCAGAAGCAGTTACACGAACAACAGCGATTGCGTGCAATGTCGCACAACGCAGCTCTACAGCAGATGTGTAAGAACAACCCGCTGCAGCGAATTGCTGTACCGCGTGTCGAAAGCGAGGGCGCCACGTCGGCTGCAGCTAGCACAGCTAACACACGCCACGGGGGACAGGGGGCTAGGGACCCGGAGGCCGGATCCGGTTACCAATCGGATGTTACCCGGTCTAGAACGAGTATTGCCTGGTCCTGCCATCTTCCGATTGCCAAAGTTGACGAACATGGCTCTCTTGACGACCTTGGAGAAGACGTCGCGCACGCAGAACTAGTCGCACTTCAGCCAAGAGAGAAGCTGGGAACAAATACAAACCGGAAGCTGCATCGCAGCCGAGCCGCGGTCTCCACACAGTTCATTACCGTCCGACCACGTCCGCCGAAGCGGTTGCCGCGATAGAGCTGAGAAAGAGGAGTGCTTGGATCACAGTGGTGCTTGAGCTGAGCGCAAGGGTGCACCTTGTCCTTGCGCCTTGGTAGGATTACTTGAACACTTGAGGGTGTACCGAGCCCTCAGTGCCTTGACAGCGTGATCTTAACGCGAGCGGTCTGCCAGTTCCGTCGCGCGTGGTGTCCATCTTGAAACACGCAGGGGTCACCGCCGGTGAGTCACCGGCCCCACGCGCCAAGCTAATCTTGATCTTGTGTGGTAAACGCCAGGCAGGTAGCCAACTCCATACCTGGTGCACAGAGGCTCACCTCCACTCTCCATCTCTGCCCCACACGGGGGGACTTCTCCGAGAAGAAAGATCCTACGAAGAGGCTGGAGATGTACCTTGAACCACTTGAGCCAAACGGCGCGAAAAACGAAGTGGCTGTCTAGACTGCCCTCATTCTTGCTTAATGTTTTCACGAATCCGCACGTATTGCCCTGGTTGCCAATTTTAGCCAATACGTAGATTGCATTATCGTAGGCGGCTGCCGCTTACGATTTCGCGGGATACCGCGATGACAGGCTCCCGCATAGTGAGATCCAGTCAAACAGTCGCGTAGAATTTTCTCATTCCGAGAAAACGTAACCGGGTCTCGGATACGATTTGGCGCAAACTGCAATATTCATCTTACGAAAGCAAAGGAATCGGCAATTCCCAGAAGGGTACCAATTACTGCGACATTTTACCATACAATAATATATTTCCAGAAACTCGTTTCATAATTTATTGTGCCTACTTGGACTCATTATTTCAGACCAATCCAGGCAATCGAGATCTCTATTTGAACCAATCAAAATCAAGAAATAGATTTGCGTAATGTATTGCAGACAATACAATTAGCAATAATGAATTTCGGGAGTTTTCCTTTTGGTGTCATAATTTATTTCATGGAACTGCTTCCATACTATTGCAATAATATTTTAGGCCGAGGCTGACCACAGTGGCGCCAGGGCTGAGCGGGGCGTTGCAGCGCACCGTGCCGTAGTACTCCTCGGTGTAGATCATCAGATGTAGGCCGACCCAATGTGGCACGAATGGTGCTTCGTACGCATCAGTGAGAAAAATCGCAAAGTCGATGGAGCTAAAGGCTTCATAACCAGCATTTTTGGTAGTGGATGACGCAGTTGGAGGATATTTGAAACTTGTACCGTTGCTAATATCAAAATCCTCCTATGTAAAAATCCTCAACTTACATGTATAGCTCAGAGATAGGTTTAAAAAAGACGAAAAAAATGACGTAAAAAGCAGATAAATATACGGGAACGTTGGAACTTGCGGCCAGGTACTTGAAAATTCCGTATCCCACCAGGCTGACGACGGTGGCGCGGGACGCCAAAGAGGGGTACGGGTGCGGTCACGCTATTGCCTGGGTCCTCGTACAATTCCCTCAGCTTGCGGTTCGGGTCACGGGTGATTGTAGAAATGAACCTTTTTTCACGTGTCAAATCGATACTTTCATGTGTGCGTTGAACTTCATGTATTTTGGGAGGTGGTGGCGACACTACTGAAAACCGTGCATCGGTAGAAATGCATACTGATATTCATATATGCTTGATTTTGATTTTTTAAGCTTTTTTTTTAAAAAAAAAGGATAAACCGTTACTATACCTCTTGAGGAATATCCGGCATATAGACCGTAGTGGCGATGTACAAGTACCAGTACTGTCGGCACGCACGTTCATATACGGGGTATGGTAACACCATATTGAAGACTATTTGACTCGCCCGCTCCTTTTTGATTGCGCTGTGCTTTGATAGCGTAAGGTCGGCGGAAACGGTTTCATGTAAGTGTAGGCGACCGGAAGCGCCGTTCTCTTCTGCTGGTAGATGTCTTTAATAGCGCTTCGATAGTCACTACTGTAAGTGTTGTAAACTTGAGCTTATTTATCGCTGTCGTTCATTTAGGCTATCAGAAATACCTGAAAAGCCGGCGTGAAAACACTAGTACCTTTTCCAACAACCTGCCTTCGGTGAGGAATTCACGTCATGTTGCTTTAGTGGGAGTGGAGTGGCGGGTTGAGATCTGCTCGGAAGAATGAAGAATGACTACGACTAGCTACCTCCAGCGCTCGGGAAAGAGGGGTTCCGTTCTCCTCCCTGCGTCGTTCTACTACATGAACTCCTCGGACGTTACGAAACTACCGATATCCAACAACCTGTCTTCGGTTGGGAATTCACGTCATGTTGCTTTAGTGGGAGTGGAGTGGCGGCGCCCCAGAATGTAATCCGTCACGACACGTCTTGTAAAGACAACAATATGCAGCTGGGTTGTGTTAACCCTCCACTGGTAGCTCAGCACATTAATCTCGATAATCCCTCAGTGCCCTCAGCAGTGAGTACTGGTTAATCTTCAAATGAATTCGAGAGCCAACGACCAAGCAACTTAATTGTAAGTCGATCGGCCCCTGCATTTAGTAACACCATCGCGCCACCGACCCGAACATAATGAGTAGAGTAGCGAGTCGGATCGAGTCCTTCGGCTGCAACCGCCTTCTTGATGATAGTTGCCACTTCTTTCGCCCCGATACCCGTACCAGATCCTGTTGCCAACGCAGGCTGGTCGTGCCGGGTTTCAAACCAAGCTGAGGCTTTTAAAATCCACCTCGCTGCACGCACTCGGCAGACCAAATTGTCACCTGACTTGATATGATACCGGATCTCCTCACGCCCAAACCGATTATTCTTCGCAACGTAGAAACGAATGCCGACCCGCGTAGCTCTCCTTGGTAGTACTGGCTGCCGGAGGTTATCCAGGAAAATAATGTCTTGTAGCCGAAGCATGTACGGGTTATGACGTCGCCCGATATGAAGGTACTCCAAACGTCTTAGCAAAAAAAAGTGAGCCAACAATAGCCCACCCATGGGGAGCTGGTCGCGAGGTTGCTGGAAGTCCATCGATGTAGCAATCCGGGCAATAGTTGGGCTGAAAGCGGATGCTGCTTGTAGACTGGGTTCGTGAAGCAGCGAATACCACGAAGGAGTAAGGCGTGCCCAGCGTTGACACCAGGGTCGTATCCCCAATTCTGCCGATAGTACCAACGCACTGCGCACAACCTACTGCAAATGGTGGCGTAAGAATTTCCTTTTCTAGCGATGTTCACACGAAACCGCCACAAGTATACTGTAAACGAGCCCAGCTGCGATATATTCGCGTTGATAGTATGATCCGACATCCAGGGAGAGTAATCCAACCATTGGTACCAAGATATCCACTGAATACATACCCTTTTGTACAGACTTCTACAAGAAGTGGCCAACGCCCCAGCTCGCAACAATGCTCCCAGAGCGTCGAGAACTTCCTGTAGCCGCTTGGCACTGTCACCTGAGACCAAAACGAAGGCAAGTTAGCAAACACAGCCGCCTTCGAAGTGGATTGCCACACCTGAGAACCCGCGTCCGCAATGACATTATCCACGCCGGAATGTGGACCGCCAATGCAAAGAACCCACCTTGAATTTCCATAAGACTCAGTAGTCGAAGCAACGTCTGAGCCGATTGATTTTGGCTAGCGCGTTTGTTTGTCCATGTAACAGCGGACTGGTTATCAGTTTAGAATCGCACGTGACGGCCCCCGCTCGGGACCGAAATTCTCCAGTGTGGGCCCCACATCATACACAAAAACACAACACTCATCAGCTCGCGCAGGTTAATTTCATAATCACCTGCTCCGTCCGTCTTTTGCATTTTACGTTTTTGCTCAAAATGCGTTGGTCGTAGTTATGAATTTGAATGCCGCGATCTGAACTTTTGCCCATCGCTATCGAACTTGACTTCAAAAAATTCACGTCGTACCGGATACAAGGCGCAAAGACCAATGTCGCTAGAATCCATTAAGATATGGTCGTCGACGAGTTGCGTCAGGGTGAATCGCTCGAGTGGCGTCCTGTTTAGGGAAGCTTTCAGCAAAATCAACCGAACCCAATTGAGATCATCTCGTGCTCCAAGACTGATGGTAATTCGTGCGTAGCGATGCGCCGAACGTGCCAACGCTGCCAACCGCTGAAAGCACGGTGCCACAGATCCGATACACGTTGCTACGTGACTAATAATTGCTCCAGTTGTGTATTTGTAGTCCGAGAAGCGTACAGCAAGATGTCAACTCCCGTTGACGCTTTTTCTTTACCGTATCTTCGTGCATTGATACGCACAATGCTGCCGTATCCCACAGGAGTCCCAAAGCATTGCAATTGGAGAGCCAGCTTGTAAATGTTTCTTCATCGATGGATTCAGAGCCGAGGACAGCTACCATAGCGTCCCGTAGTACCAGCTCAGCTTCCACCAGTCGTGTTCCCACGTCGGGCTCAATCGCATTATGGTCATCACGCCACGTTTTCGCGGCGAACCTGTCTGATGCCTCTGTGCGTTGGCCTGTCCATCGAGGCTTTGACTGCGAGTAGATGTGTGTGATCGCTCCGCCGGCTAACCAGTTCCGCGTCGGTGATAATGTCCAGCCAAATGGACACGAAAGGTCAACTATCAAGATGCCTAGCTCTAGAATTACCCCTGCAAACCGACCAACGTGGTCAGCATGGATCGGTACGTTGCGAAGGGCCCCATTTACGTCGCCGGACATCATCTTGGTACGACCTGGAAATTCATCTTGAACGTCCAGGATTCGACGAGCAAGGGTGGCCCATCATACTTAACGGCAATGAGCTGGTTGTCGAGGGTATTCTCGTTCACGGACTAGCCCACAGGAAATGGCAAATCGTGGATCATCCTGGCATCTTCCGACAGCAATGCAGAGCCCTTCTCCGTCGCACCAAAGGGCCTATAAGTGATGCCTGGCAACACGTCCAGTAGGTCCATGTCAAGTACGAGGCACAGGCTAACATGGGCCTTCCGAATGTTCTTCACAATCGCGTTTAGAGCTTCTTGCATCGACGAATGGTTGGATGGTGTTCTTTGCTGCGCCTTGAACTCATGTTTCCACTCCGTCACCACACCGTGCTGCACGACCGCTTCCCATGTAGATCGATAGGGATACGATGTCCGACTGGGTAGGTGTGACGGAACTTCTAGGGCCTTATTAGGACGGGGGTCCTCAGGTGTTTCACCACGAACGGTACAGACAAATTCAGGTAACGAGGAGCCCGAACATCGAATAACTCGCTGTACACCCGTTGCTTATCTCGGTCCAGTGTGTACCGCTTGTCAACCTGGCGAGAACTATCTCCTGTGGTACGCAAACCACAATCAGCAAGTCGTGCATCTAGGCGAACCTTGGTAACATCACGATGGAGCTCAAGGAGAAGCTTCCTCGCCATCAACGTGGACTGATGTCGATGACGCTGCCGTGCGATAACCCCCCCCCTCAAATCCGCGCAAGTAGTATCCGCTGTCCGGTCTGGACACGTAGGGCAAAGGCTGTTATTTGCTTTGAAATATTGGCTTCAAGCAGGACTATGCTGCGTTTCCCCAAAGCAAAAACCAACTGGAACAGTGGATACCGTAGTCGCCAGTAGAGCTCGTAGCCGTGTCACTGGCTTTGTGTAAGCCATCAGAGCTCGCGGTCACTGGTACGGACAACATCAGCAGAGCTCGAGGCCCTCCCACTGGATTTTAAAACTGAAGTAGAGCACGAAGCACGACCATCGATTGTGTGGGTGTCACGTGGGCACGCGTGGCCCCCTCCGTGAAGAAAGATGGTGGACTCACGAATTATTTGGTCCAAGATAGCTGGTGTTCGATGCCTTCCTGCAAGTTCCTCCTGAAGGCCGGCAATTCAAAAGCTCACCGCTATCGCCTTGCGCTGACTCTATCTGTGAAGTGGTCCCCGTGGGCAGCGAGGCTTGTCTAAGCACGTTTCCAAACCGTCACAGACTTGGGGCAGATTCCGTGAAATCGGTGAACTCTTGCTTAAAGCCGCCATGGTACTGCACGATAACGTCTCGAACTTCAGATGACAGGCTCTCAGGACAGAAATGAGCCCTATCCTTGGCAAAACACCCTCACGTCGACTTGGGCACCCCTTCGACAAGTATTTCATACACAGCGATTTTCCCTCGTGGGTTGGAAAGATTTGAAGCTACTCACGTGTGACCTCGGGTCGCTCTCGTTTAATCTCTTTTACTTTCCGAGGTGCCTCGGTGTGGCGTGAGCTTACTCGAGTCGAAGTGTTCCGCCCGCTGTGTCCAAGTGCTGCTAGTTGACGTTCTGAATGGTTGATCCGGCACTCATTGACGACTTGAATCAGTCGTCTAAACGTTGGATCACCTTCTTGGAAAACCAAGTGAACGTCCCGTGTTTCATCTTGTTTATACTGGGCGAGGAGCAACCACACGGTCTCGCAGCGCTCATCAACCCAGTGAACAAGCTCTGCACGAGCCTCGGAGACACGAAAACTTCGGCCAAGCTTAAAACGAGCCAGCTTGGGCTCTCTCGACCAGAGTAGACACGAAAGGCAAACACGCCAACCGTGTTACAGCAGCCAGTCCAGAAAGAGCGTCACTAATCGACGCAAGATCAGACGCAGCAATAGGCCGTGGATACTTATTTTTCCGCGAGAAACCAGTCATATCGCTTAATTGACTCCGTTAACGTCGCCCTTCCTCCGTTAAATTCGCAAAGGGCATCCCCGCTCAGACCGCGCTTACCAAAATCCCAAGCGATAAATCCACAGATAAAGCCGGGTATGGCAAAAGATCAAGAGATTGCAGAAGAACCTGTAGTTTTTATGATGAACGGCGTTAGCGTTTTCTCTCAGTTAACTGTACTCTATACTCAACGTGGATCGTCTCCACTTCAGTAGTCAGCGAGTCACAATTTGAGCTGTCTACGGTCTTACTCAAAAATTCGCATCCGTGTAAATGAATGGCTCCCTACACGGAGACTCATCGAGCTTGGTGGCGGCATGTCCGTTGCTTCTGTCTCCCTCGCCCGTCCGGTGATCTTGGTTAGCACTTAGTCAGGCCACTAAACCCTTCTCCAAGCACCCGCGTCGTGGTCTGGAGCCAGCGGCAATTCCAGCCAGTACACCATTAATCTGTAGTATTGGTATGCTTCTGCGCCTTATGCTGATCCCCTTAAGCTCCTTTCCTTGGCGAAGAGTCTTCCGCATCAGCCCCCCTCGCGTATGCTCGCGCCTCGCCGCCGAAATGTCTTCCTGGGCGATGCCATAGTCATCAGGACGCAGTGAAGCCGTCGGCGGAGCCCTGAGCGCGAGATTCGGCCGTTACCGCGCTCTTCGAGACTTGGTCTGCGCCAAAATTTCCGCCTGGAGACTACTGGTCTCAACACCCATGTCCTGCGAAGACGCCCGCGTCTTCCGCATTAGCGCCCTCGAGAACGACGCCACTGCGCAGCTCCCTGGGAGGGAGTCACCCCAACCCGACCAGAACCTGAGGTGTTTCCACTAAAAGCTGGGGGCCCATGTGGGCATACGTACCGCTAACAAGACGACTGTGGACCTGACATTGCAGTGCTGTAGGGCGAAATTGGGCTTTATCATCCGTTGCCGCTGCGCGTAACACCGCTGTATCTGTCCCCGCATCCGAGGTTTGGTTCATCGCAATCAATTGATCGATGTGACGCACCATCGCCGTGTTTGATGCATACGCGCATATCTCGCGTAGCGTTTCGAGTGAACCCAGGTCGTTCGTGAGACCATCCCGCTCGTCGCGGTTGCGCTTACGGGAGTGTGTCGAATATAAGATCTGTCTCTGCACCGGCATAGCGGTGCCTTGAAGTGTTGAATCCTCGGTCGCAGCGCCGCCGTCATCATCCAAGTCCGAATCAGATAACCCAGCCATGTTGGTGGACGCCGGAGGATGTGACGTTGGTGAGGCGAGACCACGGCTTCGACGGCCCCGTCAAAAAATAGTGTCTCCCAGATCCACTTGTTGTGGAATTCGCCTTCGCGCCTCCTTGTAATACACAAAATCGAGCACGTATTTAATCGGGACACTACACAGCGATCCCGTAGACATGCCGTAGAGAGGAACGACTGTTATCTCACCAACCACAGGTGCTTACAACTTGTTCAGAATTGTATTTGACCGGCGGGTGGCTCGACAACCCACCTCATTAAAGTGCTTGAATGCTGCTGTGAACAGCATGCATTTCTGCCGGCATGAGCTCACACACGCCGCGGTTGATGCAGGGGCGCAACGCATACACTGCATACGCCATGGCCTCAATTTCGTGCACCTTGTACACGATAGGTTTCACGCCGTCTCCGAAAGAAACATGAAGCACCCCCGCCTGTGCAGTCGCATCCCAACTGTAGCAGGTCATGACTCCGCAGCGCCAGGACGGTGTCCCTGCAGAGGAAATCCTTGTCATGCAAACGCATCCTCCGACGTAGGTCCCAAATCCACTCGTCGCTTCAGCTTCGGTACACCCACAAGCGTGAGCTCCGACCTCGAGAACGTTCCGTTCTCAAGGTCACCCCAGCGCCCAATGTTTATACGTTGAACAGTCACTTCGGAGCTGCATCCGTTGCGTCGTCTACGGTCGCGTGTCCGTACGCGTAGCCCTCGGTGCCTAATACAACAGATTCGAAGAAGGCGTACTGGCGTTGACTTTTCATGGTAAAGGACGCGTCGGTTGTCGAGGGTCGGTTGGAGGGGGCTTGGAATGTACTTGATATCTACTCGGAAGAATGACGAAAGACTTCGTCTAGCTGCCGCCAGCGCTCGGAAATGAGGAGTTTCGTTCTCCTCGGTGGTTACGAAACTACCGTTTTTTACGCAGAAGTCTTTTTGGACCGCATCACCGCGGCAGTAAATTTGCTTGGGTCCTTAAAGTCGTACATGCGCGGCTTGACGTCCTCAGGGTTGAGAAGCTCAATCTGTTGGGTAGGAGGGGTATGGAATGGTATTTTTCAAAATTTCGCGATTCAAACCGAATAAATGTTAGCTACGTAAATCTCGGTATTTTATGGGTTTGCTACGTATGGCTCAAGACCAACGTATACGATCGGTTTTGAATGAATATGGTCGTATTTGGATGTATGATCGTTACAATCATCGTTTTCGCTTCCTTATCTTAACTGAAAAAAATAAAACTTCGACGTTGACAAGCTAAATGGTTTGAAACCTGAGGCTAAGAATAAAAGACGTTTTAAAATGGGGCGCGCTGCGCAAGCAGGTCTCTTAGCGGGGGTAACCACACTGACGCTGTCTGCATGTTTGATATTGTGAATTCCGCCTAAATTTGTACAAGTAGGGTTTAGCGAGCCAAGTAGCTTCACTGTATACAAAATCCAAGTCATCCATAAACCGTGCAATGACCAAAGCATATGTTCTTGAGTCCAATCGTGACATGTGGCCACACCCAGCTATCGTACTTAGTCGAGTTCCATACAAAACCAAGTGCTTTGGTAGATTGCCTGCGAGATTTGCCCCTGCGGGATTGGTCAATCTCGCAATCCAGCTTTGAGTAGAACCCACAATACCCCGCAACAAATAATGGGAGGAAAACACACGACAACAGGTAATAATTGCCCCTGGTCCGCCGATCTTCCTGTAGGTTTATTATATCTGCCATTTATCTTATCTCTGCGCGACACATGTACATGTATCTTGAAGGATATTTGACACTGGCATCAGCTAATGCAACCTTCAACGAGCCACCTAACTGCGGCAAGGACTTCCAGAAATGCTAGTATGAGGCATACAGCTCTGTCAGCTTTGAACGGCTCTGTTGCCGGTCGCCGTGCTGCTACATTCTCGGGTGTGTTTTTTTCATACGTATAAATAATTTTCATGTGTGGTTGAAAATCACGTGGATAAAACAAAAAGATCACGAAACGCTGAATATGGCGCGGGCCCTACTTTTTTCACACGACCTTGATTTACCTAACGCTTCGCTGCATTACATGTATGATCTGCAAGTTAAACTGTGGTTACTCGACCGGCTCGGGTGCTCAAAATGGATAAAACACGTGACATTTTTTTTTTGCATTTCACATGGAGAGAGAGAGAAGTGGCCTCATCTCTAAGGCGCCACCATGTTCAAAAGGTGATATACAACGGATGCCTGTGTGTTTTTATTGCGTCCACTTGTGGAAGTTTCGCAAATACCTACTGTATCAAGACACTGCCTTGTTTGCCAGCTCTGGTTTTTCCGCGGGTCTGATTTCAAGCAGAACATTTCGATAAACACCAACATGATACTGGTAAACTATAATTTTATCCCAGCTCTGTTATACAGTACCCCATCCACCAAAAATCACCTGTTTCACGTGGCGATTGTAGCTATAGGTTGCCGCAGAGGCAGCACGTGCCTTCGTTTCCGCTTGAACGCTTGGATAAGTTTTTGTGGAAACTTGTCGCCGATTCGACTTGATCTCTCTCCTCGACCAAGTGGCAGACATCGCCCCGCTTAACCACCACGATCAGCTTTGGTTGGTAAGCGAGTGCTCCATGATAAATCTCGTGTTCTGGCGAAGTCTGATCACCATCGGAGCCCTCAACAGCTTCTAGGCCTAGGCAACATTATTTAACCGTTAGCACTCTCATCATGGCATCATGACGCAACACCACCTTTGACTCACTCGAGGCCAGCTCTATAGAATGATATTCGCCTAGCTGAGCTCGTGGCCCACCCACCAGGACTTTGTCAGGGTGCTATTCCCCAGCAAAGCTCGTGGCCCTACCACTGAGTCCAACCCGCCGCCACTCGGAGTGACGGAAGGCACCCGAAAGAATTTATCAAACTTTCCTCTCACCCGTGACCGATCCTGGAGAACGTTGCCTGGCCCCTGGGTCATCGAAGACACCCACATGGTCTCGTTACCATGGTGCTGAGCTCGTCGTGGTGACGGAGGTCACAACTACCTGATCACTGGTCATCTTAACCGGACCACCGATCACGAAAATTGATGCTGCAGTTGTGAAAAGCGAATCGCAATCGGAATAACCATCGGGTTCCAATTACTCCTCGACAATGAGTCTGCCCGTGGAATCTATCGCTGCCCGACCCTGTCAATAGTTCAATCACAATCACGGTCGGCAACACCGTCCCGCTGCATGAGTATGTATGGTATGTAAAGAGATTCGAAGAGCCATGACCTGGCCCTCGCTCATTGACGTTTGGTTCTCTCTCCATGAGCTCGTAACCATATATATGTATCCACTATCGGCACCACAGCGTCCGCTGGCAACGTTGGCCAGATTAATCGAATCGCAGCGGCCGGACCACGGACATTGCGAAGACTTCACCAGATTGTCTCGGTTCTAATCGACCAAATCGATAGTCTCACCCTGGCTCAGAAGAAGTTAACCATTAGCGGTCGATCGAATTGGCTCGCAAACCGAAGAGTATTGGCTTCTTCTTACGTTAGACCCCATTTGTCGGTATTTGCACCACTCCTCAGTATAATAGTTACTACGCCCGCATGCCCACAAATCGCAACGCACAGTGGATGCATCCAATCAGCCTTATTTGCCGAGCCAAACAATACTTCCTTGCTCAAGAGGAACTGCTAAATATTGTCCACCGTTCTCAGCTTCATTAATTAACCTGAGTATCTCCGTCGTTGTCTTCTAAAGATCCAACAAACTCCGTTATCGACAGTACTGTGTGGCCATACTGACAATATCGAGTGCCGTTGACCCGTTTTGTCGATGCTCGCACATTTCTCCGGTAGCATTCCATCGTATCACCGTGATCCCGTTGTACTGCTCTCGTCTACGGAATCCACCCCGAGTTGTTCGTCAAATTGATGATTGCAGTACCAAGTTCAAGGAGAGCTTGCATAGTGTAATTTGAAAAACCATGACCTTGTTGGGTCCGCGCCTATTGACATCAGCGCCACCCTCAAGAAGTGTCTCCACCACCTCTGTGAATCCATAATGTGCATCCACCCGCTGCTATCTGTCAAGCCGACGGATACTTCACGTAAACAAGTTCTTTGCTAGAACCGACTTTGCCGTCTTCGCTGGCAATTCGCAAATCTGTGCCCCCGTTCGGAAGTTGTAAATCAATACTCGCGCCTTCCTTGACCAGTATTGCTATGTCTGTGCGGTCCATCGTGTTGATCGAGTGCCTACACTGCGGCAGCATGGCCATTGGCAGCAGCCATATGTAGTCGGTCATCTTCTTGTTTATCTGCTATACCAATCGACGCTGCGCTTAAATAGAGCCCTAACAACCGCTTGATTGCTACGCTAGAAGTCCGCACCATAAACATTAGCATTGCAGGTCAGCAGCAATTTCATCACATTTGTGTCCTTTCACACTGTCATTCATCAGCGGAGTATCCTCATCGTCATCTGCTTCATCAATAGTTGCTTCGATATTAATGAAACGTACCGCAATCCCAACTCGATCGGACTATCAAGCGATCGAAGAGCAGCGGCTGTCTGGATAGTACGTGCGTCCATCCGCAATAGACGAACTATCACTTACCATACCCACGAGCCGCCGCACGAACTATAGGTGTCTAACTCGCACCGTTCGCAGTTCAATCGTCGTTATTTTACTCAGTAATAACTCCACACTTACGTGATATCCACCTGCTGCCCCGAAAATGAAGAAGGACGATGGCATTTTATCAACAGCACGTGCGATCATCTTCACAAATATCGACTGCATCTTTAACGCACGGATAGTCTGTACTCCATTCAGTGTCTCGCCGAGTAAATTGAACCCGGGTGATCGCGAAATTCCCTCGAGCCGCTTCTAAACTTTGAAGGAAGTAGGACTCGGTGACAACCCGTGCAGGGATCACTGGTATGTACAACAAGCCGATCCAGTACACAATGAAGCCACCATCACTCAACTAACTATTCTACACAAAGTTTTCCATCGGCTGAGAAGCAACGAGTCCATTTGTTCCAAATCGTTCGAGAAGCAGTTGAGAATACGCCCCACAGTCGTAAATACGTCAAAGTACAAATTCACTAGCGCGGCCAGTACTGTACACGTCGGAAGAGTTCATCGTGTAGATTCTTGGAACTTCGCAGCAACAACCAAATCACTGTAACACTACGGCAGACGATTGTAACTGCGCCGAAAGTGAAAAAGTTAGAGTACCAAAGTCCAAACCACGACGCTGAATAGGACGCATCGGGATGACGTATCTTGTCAGCCCAATACGCCTGCCCCAATTCACGAGAACGAGTAGTCCTTGACTCACAGAGTAGCCTATATTGACCATCACCTCAACTGTTAATGCACTAAGTCCCGTCTCGTCGAGGTACATTTTGTAGATGTTGCCGGTCGCTTCGCCTTTCACGCGGTCCTCTTTCTCCATCGGCTGATGGTTACCTTGTACTTCAGTGTCATCGACATGAGAAGAAGAATCATTCTGATGTTCTTATCTCTTGATTCATGTTGTTCCATCTCGTCGTGCTCCCCTTTTGCTGACGATTTGCTTCTGGATGATAACTCTGGAAATCTACTAACAACGTGTTCCCTTCACAAGCACTGTGTCCACTCTGTATACTCACAATTTTGTCGGCATGAACCAGTAGATCGTAATGGCTGTTTACCACCAGAATGCGAGTCTTGTGCTTAGCAAGAACCAAGATGTACTGTTCAAAGATGGCATGTGCTACATGCGGATCCACAGCACTTAGCGGGTCGTCCTGTAACAAGATATCCGCCCACCCACGAAATAGAGCTCTAGCAACACTGACGCGAGCTTTTTGGCCTCTGCTCAAGTTGATTCCACGCTCTCCAATTTCAGCTCGATCCCCCCTTGGCAACGCAGCCAAATTCAGAGACAATTGAGACGCTGTAAGCACCTTCTCGAAGCGTTCACTGTCGCAATTTCCTTTATACACAATATGGGCACGTAAAATTGCGTTTCAAATCCACGCTTCCTGACTCACGTTTTGCAGTTTCTCCTTGAATGTCAATTCGTCCAGCAAAGCCTGTAATAAGCTTGATTTCCCAGATATACCGTGCCACCAACCATGACAAACTGGCGGGCATCAATATGTAGATTAACATCCGCGAGGTTAAGCCGTTATACCGCTTCCAGGTCACACGTGACGTTCCCGTTCTTATGGCCACCGGTTAAAACACTAGCCGCAGACCAGCAAAAGTGAGCGTACTCAACCAAAATGCGGTCTTTAGCGGTGTTAGAGCTCGTGTTCTTCTCCACATTGTCCGACACCAGCTTCTTGCTGTCTAAAACCTCGTCAATCCGGTCGCACGCTACTGCTGACTGGGGTAAATCTGCGACCCCCAAGGCAAATGCATGTCGACCCTCGCTGATCACTGCGATCAATAAAATGCTTGGATAACCACGCGACAAAGACACCAACCGTGACGCCGCCCAGGAACGTAGGTGTAAGGAACAACAGCGCCGAGTTGCGAATCTGCAACAAGTGAAAGCGACGATAACGTTTCACCTCCTCTCGACGGATATTCACCGCGCGAGTGGCTACGGACTCGTTCTAGGCGTAAACGTTTGGTCACTCGAATGTCTTGAAGCGCGTCAGACGGCACACGAAGACGTTCTTCAGTCACAGGTAAAAGTTCACGTCGAGCTCTGCCAATGCGTTTGACCAAACTGAAAGAAGTTGTAACCACCACAAATGAGCAACACGATCCCTGCTACATCAGCGATAGGGTCGAACAGCCCACCGATTAACATGACTGTGAAACAAATTAAAAAGAAATTTCCTATCATCTGCGGACTGCTGTTGGCGTGTCGTTTTTGGCTTTGTCTGCTAGAAGCCGAATACCCGACGCCGTTCTGAGTGGTTTATTTCTGTCCTCGCCACCATCGCGTCTTGCCCAAACCTGGAAGTTGTAGTTGTATCTTGAAATGCCTCCCACATCAGGAAAACCCGTTTATCGCTTGTTACGCTTTCTGCGCTCGCCTTGCTAGCTTCGCGCGCTTCACGCGATAAACGAACATTTGCGGTGGATGACAGAACATCAAGATGGTTGTGGTCCTTGGAAGTATGACGTTATGCATAGTCTTCAGAAGGCTGCTGCCCACGGCCAACTCGAAATCATGAAGTGGCTGTACGATCGACGTATGGGTGCCATGGATTATTATGTGGTGCGTGAAGTTGCAACGAATGGTCATCTCGCGGTGCTGAAGTGGCTGCACAAATACACCAAGGTTGTCGGCCTTCAGATAGGGTCGCCTTATGCCGCGATAAACGCGCATCTAGAAGTAGTGCAGTGGCTTTACGAAACCATCGCCCCCAAGATTAATATTGGGTTGGCATGAAGAAGTGCGGCGAAAAATGGACACCTAGACGTGCTGCAATGGCTGCACCAGCAGCAAAGCTGTTCTGAAGCGTGTACTACGGGTACTATGGACTACGCAGTCAGTGGTGGCCATCTGGATGCCGTCAATTGGTTGTATGCTAACTGCAGCAAAGGTTGCTCCAAATATGCTGCTGAAGATGCTGCTGGAAACGGGGGCTACAATGGCTACACAAATATTTTAGCGAGACGTTTAGATGATTAGTTTGGCCTGATATATTGTCTAATTTTATAAAAATCGAATATAATGCCCTATTTTCAGATTAGGGCGTTGTATACTTGTAATACTGTACCCGAGAGCTAGACCCCCACAGAGCCCCCCCCCTGAAATTTCGCCAACCCCAACTTTTTAGGGAGATTTTGACCTAATTTTGGGCATATTTTGCCCCTTTCCACACCCCTGCCCCCTTTGAAATCTCCGCCCTTCAGATTTTGCCCTGGCTCCGGCCCTGTCCCGAGCTCGAGCACCTCCAGGTCCACTACATGTACGGTACATATAGTGGACCTGGAGGTGCTCGAGTACATTGTACCGGTACGTGTCAGATCTTGTAGCCGCACATAACGTTATCCCGGAAAACTATCTGTTTGCGAGCACCTGGGTGCCATCCATCTGGGATTGTGTTGTTTAGCGCGTCAACAAGAATTGCTACACCTCCAACGGTATGGTTGGCGTAAAGTATCACTTCAGAAGCTGCCACGTCGGACACATTGTGCAACTGGAGTATCAATTGAGAAGCGATGTTTCTTCGTACTTTCATTTTGGCCACACTTTTCTCCGTGTGTGCTGGAGGCAGTATCGATCATGATCAAGTGCAGCCATTTGTCCAATCTGCTCCCGTCACTGCATCTGAAAAAGCTGCTGTCAAGTTCAAACCTGAGCTTCACATTTCCAGTGGATGCAATCCGTATCCAGTAGTCCAGGCGGATGGTTCAGTTAGTGGTGGTTTAAAGTTCTCGGGACGTTCGGATGGAAACTGTAATGGCTCCGGTTTGGGTTCTCAAGTGTACGCTCGGTCTGCATGGCACAGCGACGTGTGGGCTATCATGTACGCCTGGTATTTCCCAAAAGCGGCCGACTACAAGTCCCAGGCGATAACCGGCCATCGTCACTACTGGGAGTACGCGGTTGTTTGGATTGACAACCCAGCGCTCGACAATTCCAAGATTCTTGGGGTGTCAGTCGCTACTGGGGGTGATTTTGACAAGAAAACTTCAGTCGACGCCAAATATTTGAACGGGTCTGCTATCAAACTCGACTCGTACTACAGTGTGTGGGGTTTGAAAATGCAGTTGAAGCTCACAGAAGACGATGGAGAGTTCCAAGACCTCGTTACGTGGGAGCAACTGACTGACGCAGCTCGAGACGCTCTGAATTCAGCGGAAAACAAGGATTCCTTGCTGGAATACATGAGTTTCAAGTCGCCACTGATGGATGAACTCTTCACGGACAAACTCGAGAAAGCCTGGCCGTTTTGACTGCGTTACACGGGAAATGTTTGAGGTTTCTGAATTGTATTGACTTCTTCAACTGATTGCGCGCAGTTTCCTGAGGCATTAACAAACAACATGGGAAAGTATCATTGAATCTGCTCAAAATCAACTACTGCAAATCCTGTAACTAAACATACCGTTATCCCCAACTTTCTCTACCCAAACGGATTGTGAGCATCACGGGTTACCTTGGTTGGCCCTTGAGATACGTTCATCAACGCATCGGGTGGAGTAAATATACATGTATTGCAAACCAAGAAACAGATCACTTCGTACTCTTCCAGGTCGAACACACATCAACTTTACAGACTGACGCGAGAATGAACTTCCGGATTTTCTTACTAGCTGCGATTATCTCTCTCGCTAGCGTTCGGGCTACCCTCACCACCGTCAACCACGATCAAGTTCAATCGTTTGCTCAGCCCAAGCCTGTCACCGACTCCGAGAAAGCTGCCGTCAAGTACAAGCCAACACTTTACGTTTCCAGTGGATGTCACCCGTACCCTGCAGTGCAGGCAAATGGCTCTGTAAGTGGAGGGCTAAGATGGAGCGGACCAGCCGATGGAGACTGCAAAGGACCAAACCTGGGTTCTCAAGTTTATGCTAGATCAGCCTGGCATGAAGATGTGTGGGCCATCATGCACGCATGGTACTTCCCCAAAGCTGCTGATCTTAAGACGAGAGCTGTAAGTGGCCGCCGTCATTACTGGGAGTACGCGATCGTGTGGATCGATGACCCTTCCCTCGATAACTCCACACTCCTTGGAGTGTCAATCAGTACGGATATTGGTTTCCAGAAGAAAACGCCGCCAAAATCCAAGTATTTAGATGCATCTGCAGTCAAACTTGACTCCTACTACGGTTTTTGGGGAGCCCGAATGGCGTTGAGACTCACTACAAAGGACGGAGAATCCCAAGATCTCATAACATGGGAGCGACTTACTGACGAAGCTCGAGATGCTCTGAATACCGCGGAAGACAACGATTCCGTGTGGGAATACACTACCCTCAAGTCACCATTGATGGACGAAAATTTCACTGAGAAACTCGAGAATGCCTGGCCGTTTTGAGAACACCGAACAATGGTTGTATATGCTCTGAAACCGTGGGCATCATCAAAGTACACTGCAGAAGAAGCAAATCCTGTAAACGTTCATTACGATAATTGTGGTGATTTTGTGTCCTTCGTGTGTGCGCGTGCCGCTAATTTCCATTGCAGCAATGGGTAGCAATGAACAACGTTGTGTTCACAGCGTCAATTTCATACCGCAGTGAGCAGATAGCCGTTCATTTCACTTTGAAATACGCCACGTCGGACACACACTTCGATTAACTCGTTTGCACCTCGATCCTCAAGTATGAACCTGGTCGCGTTCATATTTGCTGTGGCCGCCCCACTCGTTGCTATTCGCGCTGAGTTCATCGACAGTACAGCCCTTCGTTTAGA
Organism: Phytophthora tubulina; assembly: GCA_014706135.1. Classification (NCBI taxonomy): domain Eukaryota; phylum Oomycota; class Peronosporomycetes; order Peronosporales; family Peronosporaceae; genus Phytophthora; species Phytophthora tubulina. The sequence goes on from JACBOY010000257.1 coordinate 127,634, forward strand.
CAAAACATACTACCGATTCTGAGAAAGCTGCCGTTAAGTACAAGCGGGAGCTGCTTGTTTCTGTTGGCTGTGAGCCGTACCCCGCTGTTCATGCAGATGGAGCTCTAAGTGGGGACTGAAAGGGACTGGACCCAGCCGAGGAGACTGCACCGGTTCAAGATTGGGCTCGCAGATTTACGCTCGTTCAGAATGGTATAAGGGAAAATGGGCTATCATGTACGCTTGGTACTTCCCCAAGGGTAAAACCAGCAAGTTCGGAATCCGCCACTTGTTGGAGGATGCGGTTATTCGGATCGATGATTCTAAGTTGAAGAACACGACACTATTAATTCTTGGCGATGGGCATGCCTCGTTATTTTATGCATTTATTTTTAAATATTAATATTTTATTAAAAGCAAATTCGCGCTGTGCACGAAGAAGCTCTGAAATTTAGTGAAGTGAATGTACCCTGGTTGATCATCCTTTCTCAGATGAGAGTAGCTCAGTGGGCCTTAGCAACTTACAGTATCATATTGACCGGACTCGCAAAACCCGCCCAATTTTTATTAAAATAATTTGGGTTATTTGGTTATTTTTCAACATGGTTTCAACCCTCTGTATGGCTGAAGCGCACTGCTTTAGAATTCATCTAAAGCTAAAATAAGGTCACGCTCACTCTGCTGTCACACGATCTAGGAATGCATTAATCAAAACCACGACCTAGCATTATTTGAACACGGCTGTCTTGCAGATCCTTTAGGTGTACGACGACAAAATTGTAAAAAAAAGACAAGAAAAAAATGCTGGAAACCCTGCGACAGGGTCGCACAGGCAGCTGTACTTTGCTGTGTGGATATGGCAGTAAAATTCTTCATGACTGCGCTTCTTTCGCAAAATCGCACTTAGATTTAATGGATAGTACATGTTATACTTACTGGGGTTTGAGCTCCAATTAGTATTGCAAAAGCTTATTGGATTTATATATTGTTGTAGAAATTTGCCGAGCTCTGCAGCTCACGTTGGCCGACATCTAGGAAGTGCCCTCAGTACTTCAACTGCATCTCCTGCGCCTGCGTCGCAGCATCTGCACGGTGCTGCGAAACGGCCCCCTTAAGTTAGAATAACGCACCTAACACAATTGTATCGACCCAGACGGGTATTAGTTTCTATGTTATCTTCGCGCAACATCCAAAATTCACTGTAAACGCGCGGACTTAATAGAGAGGAAGACGACACAGTCAACATTTTCGTACTTAATCAAACCGAAACAGGTATAGATTCCTACAACAACTACTGTAAATTTTCGCTTGAAATGTGTACGTTTCCCTGTTAAACCTGTTTCCGGTAGCCGGATCTAAATCGTGAGGTTATGATCTCACCGAAAATCAGACCTCGCTCGGATCGCTCCTTAATTACCTCTTAAATAAATTTCACAGAATAGCGCGAAAAACATCAAAATAGGTCTTGGAAAAAGTGATAAAATAAGAAGAAACCCTGGTTTTAGTTTCCGCTCGTTGTCTAAAAACTACTTACAACGCGTTTTAATCGAGTTTCATGCAGCACTTCTGTCTCCACAAACACCGTAATATTACATGAAGCATATGGGCTTGGGCATATGGTACAGTATAGCCCATAGTGAAACGTAGTGTACTACAATTTACGATAAAATAAGTTTTTTCAGCGGGCGGAAAATACGCTATTTTGCTGTTTTGGTTACGGTACGAGGCCTGATTATGGGTACCGGAAACAGAAACATCCTGAAGCCAAGTACCTCGTAGGAACAAGTGCGATTTGCACTAATTCTGCGACGGTTAATCTGTACGGGTACTGGCGTGACAAGAGGGCGCTGCGGTTCACAGAGGATGAAGGAAAGTTTCAGTATCGGTTTCCTTCAATTGCCAGACATGCCCACATCCAGATATTTGTACGTACAAGCCGAGCGGATCCCCGCAAGCGGGGCTCTTAGGGCAGGTTAAAGCCAAGCAACAATGTCTTCCCGCTTCGCTTCGCTCGGCGGCTTTATTGTTGTCACCGGTACCCGCCTCGCTGCGCTCGACGGGGTATTCAGCAAAAACCAAATCATGTTATTTTCGATTCAAAATTGTGATTCTCGTCAACGCTGACATAACTGTCTCTTGGCATATACATTTAAGTCAAACACACCCTGCCTCGAGTTCTAACTGAAACGAATTTTCACTCTTCTAAAGGCGCTTTACTATGGGGAAGACCCACATGCACCTTCACTGTTCCAAGTCCTGGGTAGACGTCCAGGTTCACCAAGGCATTGACCTACATGTACCTCTCGCACCGCAGTGGGCGATGGCATCGTGCGTGAAAGAAGCGTGGTGTCCGAAGCGAGGATGATACTTGTACCGTGTTCCTACATTACCATGGCGTCATTGTAGCCATCATGTCGTTTTGTAACCACGCTGATAATGGGGATGGTGAATCCTTCAGTTTGTAATAAAATGAAGCTTCTGGGGCTTGCATTCCGGATACAGACAACGACGGTGAAATCCGCCATACCATTGAAATCCACCACTGTCGATCATCCGACCGCAGACGTTTGCACAAAATATGGTACTATTTCGATAATCTAGGGGTGCAGAATTTTAGCCGGGATGTCCAAAAATTATCAGGTTTAAGCTCTAACATTGATACTAAGCTCACGTCAGCAGTGTTTACAATTCAGAGCCTGCCCTCACTCGTGTACTAAGAACAGTACAGAACTTGTACGGTACATAGGTTCACTCTAATTAGTGACGCCTTCCTTTGAACTGTTATGTCATCATGGCAGGACAGAAATACCCATTACCTAGGAATAAAAACTGGGTTCATGGTGCTATGACTACGAGGGACTACTTATTGAAGGCTCTCCCTACGTTCGCCAATTAATTGTCCTTGCAACTTGCGAGCAACCTTACACCCGGGCCGCAACCCTCCTATACCCCGGGGGAAACGTTAAAGGGTGGCCGCTAGCTTCGCACGCTGAGCTTGATCGCCCAGTGCTGATTGAGTCCAAGAATCCGACAGGCCGTCGGTAGCAGAACGTCTACTACCGCACCGGCGTGCGCTCGACTGACACACAACCTCGTTTATTTACCATTCGTTCAATTACAGCAAACTTCGACTAGTTAGCCGCTAAGCCTTCAATGCATGTAGCTTACACCCGTGTGAGTTCAGGAGTCGCCTGCGTGACCATTCGAACGCTACGCCTCGTGCGTGTCGCCCTACTCGATACAGCCGCCGACAGACTCGAAGACCAACGCCTTCTGTCCTGCCTTCACCGCCGTGTCCTTGATCAGTCAGGCGAGATCAAGCGCAGCGATGCAAGATTAGGGTCAAACGAACGGGCTCGGACAAGCAAGGTTTAGCATCGACATGCGAAGCGAAATCTTCGCGCGGCGTTTTGAGGCCGAGTAAAGTGTGAAATTTACCAAATTTAGCTAAAACAATATCACTAGACAGATCTGCATCTTCTGCGTCGAATGTAGGCATCGTTCTTGCGATTTAGAAGAAAGTCTTAGCATTAAGTTCGCTGTAATGCAGCAACCTAGTGAAGGTGGCCTGATTCAGGATTTCAGGTGACCCGAATTCCTAAGCAAGGTACGTGCAAATCGTTATTGAACAATGGTGATGTAAGTGGCACCAGCACGAAGCAAAAAAACATATAAATAGCTGACTGGTACCACCTCAACCGTAAGAAATTACAATGACTACATCAACAACGTACGTACCGGCTATTATAATGAATTCCGCGGCCATTCCGTTGAGTTGGCGGACCATAACGCGCCAATATAATGCGCAGCGACCACTGTCAATATCAGTGATCGTAGAGACAATAGTGTCGCCATATTGAACCTACATGTTAGACAGAGATTGGGCAGGGTTAGGTACAATTGGATTAGGAGTTGCCGTCGAGAATGTCTCTTGGGACCGAGATAGCTCGCTACAGCAAGCGATATCTTCCGTAGAGCTGTACCTACGGCTACGAAACTTTGCCACGCCAAATATAACATGCATAAGTACGTGTAGTCCAAATTTTACGCTTTCCCGCACTTTCCCCTACAATAATCGCCACCCCGATATTCCTTCTACGTAGGGAAGACTCGTGTTATACAAGGGATTAAAATCCCTTGTAACTTATGCTAATATTTAATAACACATCATATGTACACAAAGCTTTTTGAGTTGGTGTTTGTATTAAATTCCCTGTCCCCCCTAAGATAATTAATTCGAAATCGGTCCACGGGAAGTATTTTAATACTGTCCTAATTAAAATTAGGACAGGGTTAACAGTACACCGTTTACCCTATTTTGTCGTGCCATGACTATTTACCGTGTACGCCTGGCAGCCCGACTTCGCGAGTTTTAAAAATCAATTTTCCATTAAGTGGTTAGCTAATACAAACAACAAAATATATAGCGTGAATAAGCTCGTTGAGATCTATCAGAATCCGGTCTCTTTTGTACGATTTAAAGCAGAATTGAACCTTTTTATCAAAACCTGTGAAATGATTATTTGCGGCGCACGACTGTTTAGGTCACACGACTAATTAGGGTGAACGGTGTAATAATATCCACTGCGTGTGTATAAAACTGTATAATATACTGGGGCGCGCTGCGCACGCAGGTCTCTTAGCGGGGATAACCACACTGACGCTGTCTGCATGTTTGATACACCACAACAAGTAATGGGAGGAAAACACACGACAACAGGTAATAATTGCCCCTGGTCCGCAAATCTTCCTGTAGGTTTATTATATCTGCCATTTAGCTTATCTCCGCGCTACACATGTACACGTATCTTGAAGGATATTTGACACTGGCATCAGCAATGCTAATGCAACCTTCAACGAGCCACCAAACTGCGGCAAGGACCTTCAGAAATGCTAGTATGAGGCATACAGCTCTATCAGGATAGCTTTTTTGTGCAGATTTTCCACCTCCTGCATTGCGCGTTGAAGTGCAGGAAGAGCCTCGTCTAAATCCTTTTGTGCATCATTGGCGATTTTCTTCGTTTCAGCATCCTCCATGCCGATACGCTCACGTCAGCAACACACCACTCAGATACGATAACCACCACCAAGTCACTGTAGTCCTTACTCTTCTGGGCAACTACAATCTTCCGGCATCGTAATTCGAGTATAGTTGGCCTCAAGAGCTTGCCTGTTGTCGCTATTTGTTTGGAGGCATTCATTTATCCGATATGAGCTTCGGCCCACATGTATCGGGGCTGTCGCCAACTTACTTATGCTACTTCAAGTAGTTAAAATCACCCAGCCGGTGGGCGTGACAGAGTGAATACTGAGCCGTTCTGACCTTTGCAATATATTAAAATAATTGAAATATTTGTTATTGAATCATTGTCTGTTGCCATACTTTATTATGGTGACTTTCCTCGGCCAAATCAATTTTTACTTTATTTCCAAAGCACTGCAACGCACACATCAAAATTTCGATATGGCACGTGAAAAAAAGGTTCCTTTCTACAATCACCCGTGACCCGAACCGCAAGCTGAGGGAATTGTACGAGGACCCAGGCAATAGCGTGACCGCACCCGTACCCCCCTTTGGCGTTCCGCGCCACAGTCGTCAGCCTGGTGGGATACGGAATTTTCAAGTACCTGGCCGCAAGTTCCAACGTTCCCGTATATTTATCTGCTTTTTACGTCATTTTTTTCGTCTTTTTTAAACCTATCTCTGAGCTATACATGTAAGTTGAGGATTTTTACATAGGAGGATTTGATATTAGCAACGGTACAAGTTTCAAATATCCTCCAACTGCGTCATCCACTACCAAAAATGCTGGTTATGAAGCCTTTAGCTCCATCGACTTTGCGATTTTTCTCACTGATGCGTACGAAGCACCATTCGTGCCACGTTGGGTCGGCCTACATCTGATGATCTACACCAAGGAGTACAACGGCACGGTGCGCTGCAACGCCCCGCTCAGCCCTGGCGCCACTGTGGTCAGCCTCGGCCTAAAATATTATTGCAATCGTATGGAAGCAGTTCCATGAAATAAATTATGACACCAAAAGGAAAACTCCCGAAATTCATTATTGCTAATTGTATTGTCTGCAATACATTACGCAAATATATTTCTTGATTTTGATTGGTTCAAATAGAGATCTCGATTGCCTGGATTGGTCTGAAATAATGAGTCCAAGTAGGCACAATAAATTATGAAACGAGTTTCTGGAAATATATTATTGTATGGTAAAATGTCGCAGTAATTGGTACCCTTCTGGGAATTGCCAAGTTCCTGGACGGCAAGTTCCAAAGTAGGTGTGAGTACATATAGTGAATCAATGTAGGTGCGCAGGTGGGTCGTAAACAAAATTGTTATTGTTCAATAATGGATATGGTAGGGTCACCATATTGATTTTTGTGACCCTCTCAATATTCACAAAAAATTGCCAACTATTGTCGGCTTCCATGTTGGGAAACTCTAGCGGCAATCATACCGACGCATGTCTAGCAACTTACTGTCGGCGGTCATGCTAAATACGAATGATGTGATCCACATTGACTTGTTTTTTCCAAAATGTGAACCACACAAACGCGTTTTATTCAAGAGGTTCCGCACGAAAACCTGCTGGCTCTTAGCTGTCACTAAGAGAACACAAAAAGTGCATAAATCTCACGGAAAGTGCGTTATTTAACCAAGAACAGAGCATGTTGTATCTATGCCGAACAATATTGATCATTTTCATTGTCGGTGAACACTTCAGTAGCTGACGGTGGGGTCTACGTTATTGTCTGGATCATGATGCATCGCAGTGCGTTGTAGAAGCTGTGCCATGAGATATTGCAATTGCAATGCGATTTGTGTCAAAGTATGCATCTCCGATGTACGACGCTTATCTACGGGATTATGTTAGTGCTGTCCCAGTATTACCTACACTTAGGAACGCCTACTTAAATGGATACTTAAGTGATATTTAAGTGGACTGTTGGTGGAGAATTGTCTCCCTCCAGCGGACCAGGACTTCAAGTCCTCACTTCGTTTTTTGACATCCCAAGTCCACTCTGATCCAATGCACAAGATCTCTGTTCTTCTCCAACCTCCCGGACTTCCTCTTCCAGCTGAACCTCTCTCTCTTACTTCTACACGTGTCTTCTGTCTTCACACTGCCTTCCGCTGTCCTAATTCCTCTGCAATTCCCCTTACTTTAACAGGTTATGGACCCCAACGCTGACAAGAAGGCCTGGACACGTGTCGGACGCGCCAAGACGACACAAGGATGTCGCGCTCCAAGGCACCCAAGCACGTCATGTTGCCGACGAGGTGAAGAAGACCCTCGCGCCAAGATCGCTTGGCTGACGCCACATGATGGCAGGCCACGATGTCGATCCTGCGCCAGCTACAGTGCTGCAGCGCTACACGTGCAACACAGTTGCCGTGTTATGCCGGCCGAAATGCCGTACTTTGAGGCCATGTTGCCCCGTACACTTCGCACGCAGTATTGCTGTCGTACATGCCGGCCACACCGCCGAGGCGTAAGGGCATGATGCCCCCTCGTGCTCCAGTCACATCGCTGAAGCGCAGCGCGGGCAGCCCAGCTGTCGAGCTCTACCACGCCAGTTGCATACCGAGCCGTGAGGCCATGACGCCCACTAAACCACACTGTGGTGTGCGAGCAGGACTTCTGCCGTCGCCCTTGTCTTGATCCAGAAGACTACACGCCCTGGACTTCGCGCTATGCGCTATGACTTCATGCTATATGCACGCTATAAGACCACCGACATGGTTGGAAAGCATTTCACTACCACGCACTACTAGTACATCGTACTACGTAGTACTACGACGCAAGCCAATGAGCCACTGCACGCTAGGCGCTCCTGCAAAAATGGAGCCCTTTTGCCACAAATCAATGTTCAAAACGAGACTTCCAAAGTGCACAACAAAGTTCCCATAAAAGCACAAAAAAAACAAAGGGAAGGAAAAGAGTAACATGAGCGAGAAAAGCAACAAACACAATTTGTATCATATCACCGCAAAGACAACAGCCAAACATAAAACTCTGCCAATGTACTACTAGTAGTATCTCAAACTCAAACATGACAAGCACACAAAGCCTCTGTAGTTACATTTGTCTCCACATGTAGAAACATACTGCCAAAGTTGCATCTCACTTGCTCTTTCGACATGCTAAAGCCTCTGTCACCATACTAGCTACCACAACGTTTATTATATAAAAGGCAAGCGACACAAAACATGCCTCTGCCAAATTGCGTCTACATTGCCATGTATGGCATGCACAAAACAAAACAAAGATATCGGTAGACTATGACTTCATAAAACATGACTGATAAGTACATTGTGATGATGATGATGATGAGGTATATTGGATTACTAAAGCTCAGAATCCTAATAACCCTTCTCCAAGGCCTACCGCCCAGAAGGTGCGCAAGCTTAGTTGTTGTACATGCCGGCTGAGTCCTCGTCAGACCACGTCTGCACTAAGGCAGAGATGTCCCGACGGCTTGCTGAAATCAGCTCGGTGTAGAGTTCTGGGCGAGCAGAGCTCAGCTCCGCGCCCCCTCTTGTTGTGCTGCATTGCTTCGCCCTTGCTTCTCTCGCCAGGGTGGTGCTACCTGTGTTGGACGCTTGATGGCTGTGGTTCCATGATGTTATTCTGATCAAGTCAGCCATCCGACGACAGCGGTAATACCAACTCCGCAGTCGTTTTGGTTTTGGTGGCTGTCTGAGCTGCATACTTCTGATGACATAGGCCGAGTCGCTAGTCACTCTGATGCCCCTTGCTCCTTTCTCAGTCGCTGCACGTAGCAAATGTCACAGAGCTACCAGCGCTGCGATGTTCGTAGTGCATGTCTGTGATTGGAGCCAAATGCTCTCGACACTCACAGTCGTGGGAGGTGCCGCAGCACTAGTCGTACGAACGATAGTGCATCCACCAGCGCCCGTGGTTGGCATTCCCCCAATTCCTCCATGAAAGAAACCAAATGTTTCCCCTTCTTTCACCTCTACCAGCCTACTGTTAAGCTGGTTAGGCTGGGTCGCCTTCAATCTGGCATGTATCAGCCGAGCAACTCTCCACTCGGTATATGACAGCGTTGTGAGAGGGAAGTCCATCGCCACCTGCGTGTAAGCTCGCTGGAGACGTGCTCTCAGTCTCGAAAGTTGTTCGTCCAGTTTTGTCGGAGTACCCGAATCGGGGTGTATCAAATCCAGGCGATAGCGCCAAATCAGAGCCGACACAACAACTACTCCCGCCCTCCAGAAACGATTTGTTATCGACATGATTTTGTCCTCCATGTCGTTTATGAGAGCGGGGTTTTCCCCCGCTCGGCGTAGTGTAAGCAGAAGATTCTCAGGAGGAAGGTCCAATGTAAGCGAGAAAACCTCATGTATTGTCCCAAACTTCGCTCCGCCATGAGCTTGTCTCCAACCGTCAAAAAGCAGCTCCACATCTGTTGAGCTGCCTGACAGTACCAAAAAATATGTGAGAGCGACGAAAGTTCATCTGGACAACCACGATGAGGACACTCGAGAGAGGACTTTTCCATATTCCATCTGCCCAACCTTCGTAGTTTTAATCTGTAAAAAAGTTGGTGCTCATACGTTGAGATTCCGATGATCCTGTTAATAAAGTCCCACGAAACCTTTGCCAGAGCTGCGCCAATGACCGTATCTTCTTGCACCCAAGCCTTATCGGCCGCCGTGATAACGGCCTTGCCCTGTTTGTGACGCTTATCACTGATGCTGCGTCGATATTGAGCAAAAGACTTTGTCCAGCGCCGTTTGCCAGCCCATATCGGGGAAAGCCTTGACAGCCATTTGTGAGGTGTACAGACAGTCTTGGCATATGCACTTCCTATAATTGCTCCAATTTCCCTGTCCACATCAGCTCCTGCATCAATGTTTAGGACTTGCGACTCATTCTCTCCCAAAGAGTGGAGTATCTGCGGGGCCGGTCTGTATGACAGTTCAAAATGATGCCGTTCACCGGAATTGTGTAAGACAAATAACTTGTTCTGTGCATTCGACTTTCGTAGCAGGCCTGGATAAGCGGACATCAGAGTTAAAACCAATTCTCTGAATTGATGCGCTGCTCTCGACGGTGGTGGGTAGTCAGAGGCAATTGGCTCCCAGGTAACCACGCCATGTTGGATCCAAATTGGGTAAGCGACGTCCCTCACCCGAGTCGAGGATTCAGCGATATTGCCAAAAGCTTTTTGTATGGTTGCTGGCTCTCCAGGCCGGTTGAACCACGGTATGTCATACACCCGTGTGTCGAGGAGACCATCAAGTATGAAGGCTCCATATTCTGTTGTTATTGCCTTGTCAACTTTTTGAATTGGTCCAGACATCACTGAAGTGAGATCGCAGAATAGGTTCCCATTCCGCCACTCGGTTTTGACTCCGTGTACCATAGTACAACTCAGACGTGCTTCTTTACGTGTCTGGTCCACTGATGAGGCTGGTTCAATTCTGTTAACATAAAGAAACCACTGTTCACCAGTCTGCGTGGCTGTAAGACCCAACTTATACGGCGGCTGCGCCATACATGCTGGAACGAATGATGTGGGTACGTGGTCACTTGCATTCATCAGTATATCTCCAACCGTCCTCACAATTTTGTCCGTTGTCATAGCCCACCTTTGCACTGCTGGCCACTAGATGCGTTGTCAAATTTGGCAATGCAAAACCTCCATCCTTCGGGCCCAATTCAGCTGCCTGACTGCAGAGCCATCCTTTAATTCTTGTCACCGGTTTCGAGAACGAGCTATTCCAGATAAAGTTTCTTACTCGCGCGCTCGCTTCCACTAGGATTTCGTGAGTAGGCCATGCATGCCTGGACACAAAACCCAGTTTGGATAAGATGATCGCGTTAGCAAGCTCCGTACGTTGTATCACCGAGTTGGTTTTAGCAACAGCTAGGCCCAGTCGGCTGCTGAGAGCCCCGAAGGCTCTTTTCCACGCTGCTGGGGTGTCTCCATTGGAAGATACCCAATGACCGAGATATCTGCACTCCGTTTTAACAGGAACCCCCTGTTCTGCGTGCACCACGGAGCTAGTTTCCGTTGATGTCAGAGGAAGTGCAATTGATTTGTCAATGTTTACCCGAAGCCCGGAGTACCTCGAGAAGCGTTGAACCACACAGATAACGTCACGTCGCTTGGATGAGTCCTCGATATATATCGCGGTATCATCTGCATACCCGGCCACCTTCACATAAAAACTGTTGTCTTGACCATCCAACTTGAGCCCTTTGAACGTCTCGCATTGTTCAATCATGTCGTAGAGTACGTCCACGACAATGATAAAGAGCAGAGGAGCTAGTGGGGCATCCGTGCCTGATGCCACTAGTTACTTGAATAGGTCTTGATGAAAGCCCGTTTGCCAGGAAGGTCTCGGTCGTATTCGTGTGCAGACATTTAATCATCCGCATCAGTCGTGGAGGGAGGCCTTTAGCTTCAAGTGTGGCAAACATGAACTCTCTGTCTACAGAATCATACGCCTTAGCGAAATCAAGCATCCGCACCTGTGCTGAGCTGTCAGAGTCGATATCCTCCATCATCAATTTGCTGGCCTCGATTAAGTCGATTGCTGTGTGAATATTTCGACCCGGTACGAAGCCAAACTGAGTTTGGTGAACTAAGTCTGCAATACATCTCCTCATGCGAGTCGCCAAAATCTTCGTCAGGATCTTGTAATCGGTGTTCAAGAGAGAGATCGGTCTGTAATGCAGTGGATTGGTAGCCCGCGGTTTCTTGGCGATACTGAAAATGTAGGCCTCATTGAATGAGTCTGGAAATTCACCACTGCCCATCCACTTGTTGTAAAATAGAATGAGGACTAATTCGTCTTCGAAGTCTCGGTAAAGTGAATTGCCGAGCTTGTCTGGACCCGCAGCTTTGCCTCATTTGCACCTCTTAATGGCATCTGGTACTTCATCTTCCGTTATTGCATCATCTAGCCATTGTAGATTTAAGCCCTGTCATTTGGACCTGATTTCATCTAACAGTTCTGCAGGCTTGCAGTTCGCTTCCGCGCCACCGTTGAAAATGGGTTTTCAGTTGTCTGCCAAGATGTCGGCTGGTTCGGTGGCGTGCTCAGCCAGTCCTTTATCTAGCAGAGGTATTGTGTTGTCCCCGAATTTGGTTGACACTCTAGCAAAGAAGGCTTTTACATCACGTTTCGTGTGCTTCTTGTGAAGTGAAGCCAATTGTACCCGTCGGAGCGCACGTCGTTGACTGGTGATCGCGTCCATTTCCGCGATTATGGCTGCCCTGGCGGCATCATTATTGCTGCTGCCGTCACTTCCTAGTGTCTGGAGTTTACGGCCGAGTCTCCGCAGCTTCTGCTTGTAACCACGTGAAACCCGGCGCCTGCACACCCTTTTTAAATTTCTTAACTCCTCCACCATGTTCTTCTTGAACGAGTCCCATATGACATTGGTCGGATCGTTATCTGCTGACTGCTCAATTGTTGATCGCAGGTCGTTCAGGCGATGTCTAATCAGACTGTTGGACGCCGCCTCAGCGAAACGAGGCAATGGATAAGCCGTACTCTGCTTGCAGATTCGTTTTGGCATCGTTGGTGCTTGCAAGTGCAATCTCACACCACAGTGATCAGTTGTCCCAGGAGGGCGAAAAGTTTCAACTTGCCACACCCACGACTGATGTGAGTACGGAAGATACCATCTATCGATCCTGCTCGAGAACTGCAGTCCTTCATGGTTGTATCGGTACGTGTGATGTTGTCCAGCAAATTTGGTTACCTCATCCTCGGTAGCCTGCAAAGGCTTTGAACCTTCCACCGGATCGAAGATGCTGAATTTGTCGATTATCTTCTGTAATACTTTGGCCCCTGCATCCTGCTTGTCGCCTGGTGACGACCTATCCACCCGTCGATCTAATATGCAGTTGAAATCGCCACCTGCAATGATCGGAAGGTTCTCAGGTAATGGAAGAGTCTTCAGCTCCTGAAAGTATCTCCGCCGCTGTAATGCGGTACTAGGAGCGTATACATTGATGAAGAGAAACTTAGTTCCCTTAAGGTCGCAGGTTGCCATGAGAAGATGTGACTCCAAAGGTCTTGCCTCCAAGGTGTCAACTTCCGCGCGTCTCCATACGGATTTACCAGTAGAGCCAGCCCCCCCACTTCTATCCTTCGCCGCCGACCACAGCGAGGCTGGTTGATCAGCTCCAGCCTTAAAACCCCAGGCGCCTTTGTATTGCCGTTGAGCCACACACGCCTCCTCCTCTGTCATGTGGGTTTCTTGTATAAAAATTATATCATTGAGTCCGTGGTCGTGTTTCTCTCGTAGCCCCTGAAACCAATAGGATAGTGATTTAATGTCACTCACCCATCCGCTCACGTTTAACGTGACAAGACCCAGCGTAACTTCGTTCCTTTGTAGCTTCCGATGGCCACGCACGCACTCTACAGTGGTTCTTTTCCTTGTATTGCGGTTGGTACTCTTCCGGTGAAGCACTCGAAACTGACGTCGGACGCTGCGCTCATAACCACGGCTCGTCACCGCTTGAAAATGCCTCGTTATGGATGTTTGCTTGTGTGAGCTGCCACTTTTCTCCTTGCAACTCTTGTTACTTTTTCTATTGTCGTTATGCTCCGGTATGGTGGTTGTTGGCCTCGAAGGTTGTTCAGACCTCTCTCTTCTCCGAACATCTTCGTTGTTGCCATTGTCGGGGTCGTTGGGTACCGTCCCAAGATTTCGATCCCGATCCTGTTGGGTTTGGGAGCCCTTATAACCGGCGAGCAGGAGCGAGATAAGTACATTGTGCCTCTGTCATGATACCCCAAACAATAGTTCGTTGTTGCATGGACTCCATCATTCGATGGATTTAATACATGTAGTACGCATACTTATAACTGGCGCTTGCTAAGAACAGCAACTTAAACGAGAAACACCTCGATAGGCCACTAGGGAGAAAAAATACCCCAAAGATGTGAACCGCGCACTTACTGCGATCTAGTCGTGTCTCTACTGAAGATATTGCATTGATGTTGTACTTGCACCTTAGACCTATTGTAGCTATGGCCGCTCTCGTCGTCACGAGGCCTCCACACTATCGGATTGTTCTGCGTCCGCACCTGGGTAGCGAGTAGGCCTTTCGTTAGAGCGCCCGCGCAGAGGCAGTCCGGGCCGTTACACCAGACAGCTACTGGCCGGCAGGACCAGACGTCCTCCGGATAGGGACAGCGGGGTGAACACGTTATCGGTAGCTTGCATCCCCGGGTAGGTCTGTGGGCTCGTGTCCTGCAAGGTTTCCCGTATTTGACATGCAGTGGTGGACGCCGGGGCCCATTACGTTAGCGCTTCCAGCGCTTGGGTCACCCATTGTCTTCCTCGGCTGAGGCAGCATCGATAGCCAAGCCACATCCCCCGTGGTCGTAAACCACGGTCCCCCGCCTTGCTCTACTGTATACCCGCCCTCGCAGTACACGTGCATCTAGCTCTAACTATAATCCAGCCTCACCTACGCCATTAGAGAACCCGCGCGTCAGCGTCTCTTTCCTTTATTTAGCCTTAACTGTCCTTGTCTTGGCACAATCTCGACTGAGGGTCGAGCGGCTGGCCGCGCGCTCGTTGCCCTCCACTACCGCCGGCTGCCTATCCTAACAGCTCACCACTTCTCGCACGCCATCGCCGTCTCCGAGGTCTCCCGACCGCGCGCTCCCGCCGTCCACCGTCACTCCGCCCTGATTCCATACTCACTCCTAGTCACTTGCACCGTGTCTGCTACCTGGCGGGATTCGGCCGTAACCGTTCTTCAGCTGTGGTCTCCCGTTCCCTTCGGCTGACTGTGGCAGCAGCCTGCTGGCTCGCTCCCGCCACCACACCTGCACCCACGTCACTCTCGGTACCACCGCCCTCCTGGTGTCTGCCACCTTACTCGCTCGTCAAACCGATCACCTCTGGTTCGTCGATCCGCTGCTGCGACTCGCGTCCGGCCGTCACGCGACGAGCCACCACACTACACGCCATTCCCGGCCCCATGATCGCCCTCGATCTTGCCGGCGTCATTGAGCTCTTCAAACCACTCGTGGGTGAGCCATCGACGCCCCGTGGGTCGTCCTGGCTGCGCACCGTACACGACTTCATGCTCCAGCATGAGACGCCCGCGCGATTTCGTATTCACCGTCTTGCCCGCTCGACGATGTGACCGGCCATCGCCACTTGGAGGGGTGTCGGCATCGGCTCCAGTTGCAGTGGTCGCCCGCGTCCTCGCAACGTACCGACTCCGTCTGCCGTGCTGCTATTGGCTTCCCGCCGCTCATCGCTTTGTCTTTGGTTAGCCCCCGTTCCTCGCTGCTCGCTGCCACTGCTCTCCACTCGTCCAGCTTCGCCGCCGACTGCTCTTGGTATGGCGCTCGTTCCGTGACGGCTGCCTTCGTTGCGTCCGGTATCGCTGCCGGAAGCTCCCCGAACGATGCTCGCTCTACTGTCACTGTCCTTATCTCGACTACCTTCGCCACCGACTGCTCCGTCGTCGACGTCTGCTCCGCCGCCACCGTTCCCGCCTCGTCCGGTTGCACCACCGACCGCTTCACCGTCGGCACCTGCTCCACCATCGCCGTTCTCGCCTCGTCCGGCCCCGCCGGCGGTGGGACCAGGAGCCGATGTGACTCCTGTATCGCCACTTGCTCCCCGACCGGCACCTGCGTCGCCGCCTCTTTCTGTAGGGCCGTCTTGCTTGTCGCGTAGGGCTTGCCGTCTGGCCGCGCGCTCGGCTCATGCTGCACCAGCATCTACCGTCCACTGCTGCTTCCGGCTGTCGTCTCGTTCATCGCTGGCATCCACTCTGGTCTTCCGCTTCCTCGGCCGATTCTTCACTGTCCGCTGTGGCCGACCACCGGTTGCGCTGCGCTCCGCCCTCGCAACTTTCCTCCACTGCAATTCCTGGCTGAGGCCCGGCTTGCCCGTCGCCACCACTCACACCCCTCGCCGTTTCTTCCGTTCGTGAGGCTCCTATTGCGGCATCGCGGCGGGGTCCCACCTCAATCGCTAGCATCGCACTCCCGCTCACGTCCGTTTCAGTCGGCGTTCCCCACCGAGCCATTGAGGTCGCACCCAACGCAGTCTCGATCCCCACTTGGCCCGCCGGGAAGCCAGCCGCCACTCTGGCCTCCGCGTCCCGCGCTCCCACTGGCCGCTGTACCGTTGGTATCTCCGCTGTACCGTTACGCTCGTCAGGCTCGCCGCCATCATCGCTATCTCTAGCCAGAGGGCACGTTGGAACCGCGGCACGCCCGTCCGGCTGGTCGTCGACTTCGTCCTCTTCCGCTAGCTCGGCCAAAATCCTGTTGGCCACGGTTCCCAAGGAGTCGTACAGGCAACGAGCAGACACAAGAAAGCTGCAATGAGCAACGACCCGCTCGCCAGTGTCCTCTCGCTCGACATCCCAGTTGTCGTAGCTAGCCCGCCGATTGCACGATTTTCGCCGGACCCACTCATTGGTGGGTCAGCTCAGTGATGCCTCTTTTACGAGGCAGTTTCAACACCCAAACACGATCTCCTACCCCAAATGTCGTGGTGTTGCGCACCCTCCTGCTGTAATGCTTCGCTAGTCGCGCCTGGTCCTTCGCCAGCGCGGCTCTGGCCGCTTCCGTGGCCTTCGCCATGTGCGTCACCAGCTTCCGGTGGTACTCAGCGAATGCCCCCGTCTGAGTGACCCCACTCGTTCTAAGCAGTTCATTGGGCGCGTGCAGCTTGCGCCCCATCATCAGCACGTTCGGGCTGTAGCCCGTACCGGATTGCCTCGCTCCGTTATACGCGTACGCCGTGCACGCCACCCACTGATCCCAATCAATCTGCTCTTCTGCCACGTAGATGGCGACCATGTCCTTCCACGTACGGTGGAAGCGCTCCACCAGCCCCAACAGCGCAGGTCGGTAAGGGACTGGTGTGAGCTGCTTCGGTTGTAACGCCGCTACCAGCGCCTACACCATCGCTCGGTTCCGCTCCGGGGCACCGTCCTTCACCACTTCGCGCATGGATCCGTGCGCGAGAACCAACTTTTCTGCAATAAACTTGGCCACGTCTTTGGCGGTGTGCGTCGGCACGGCTGCCACTACCACGTAACGCGTCGCGTAATTTACAGCAGCGATCACGTACCGGTTGCCTCCCACCGTCACTGGCAGAGGTCCAGTCACGTCTAAGGCCCACCGATCCCCTGGACTCCCGACTTCCTGGCTCCTCAGTGGAGGAATCACCTCCTTAGCTTTTGACTTCCGCGAGCCACAGTCCTGACACGACTGTACCCACCGTCGGACATGCACGCGCATATCCGGCCAGTAACGGGCCAGGTCTTTACCGTCACTAGCTTACACGTAGCGTTGAGGAAGCTCGCAATAGTTCTCAGATACTGAGACCAAGTATTAAGTCCGATGCAAATTAAACTCTGCTTTTAGATTAGGGCCAGGGCGGCCCACTCCAATGTTGGCTGACACTTGATTGGCTGTAATGGGCCTGACTTCCCACTTTCAACCAAACCGACACTGACACTTCAGCACGCGCTACACGCGTGCTGACCTACCTACTTTTGTAAAGACAAACCTACCTACTTATGTATTGGAGTGGTCCAGCACACGGCCACCAATAATGCGTGGCGAGCCGTGCGTAGGTCTGTGGTGTACGCAGATGGCATGCGTACACTGAGTCATGGTTTTCTCGTAGCGCCGTGGCCCACAGTCCGGTCGACAGCACCACGCGCTTGCTGCCGTCGCCCTCTTGGATGTGCACCATGCCGTCCGTCACGGTGACCACCCGGGCGCCGCACTTGCCTTTCCTTAGCAACTTCTGCACGGTCTTGTCACGCCGTTGCTCCACGCGGATTACCTCGTTCGTCAGCTGGTCTTCTCCTCCGGCTGCTCCGTTCGTCAGCTGGCCTTCTTCGTCGGCTGCTGGTCGCCCACCTGCAGGTGGCCTGTGGACGTGCTGCCCTTCCGCAGCTTGCACTCTGTCGTCGGGCCCTACGCCCCGTATCACATTTACCGGTACCCTCGACAGCGCATCTGCCACTACGTTGCTCGACCCCGGCCTGCACGTGACTCCAACGTCATACTCCTGCAGCTGTAGCGACCACCGATGCAGTCCCCCGTCAGATCCTTGGACGTCATGAGCCACTTGAGTGCGGCATGGTCCGTAACCAACCCAAACCGACGCCCGTACAAGTACGGACGGAACAACTTTATTGCCCATATGACCGCTGCGCATTCCAGGTCGGTGATGCTGTACCTGGACACCGTGTTCGAATTGATCTTCGAAGCGTATGCGACCGGTTGCTCTCCCTGGTCCTGAGCTTGGGTCAACGTCGCCCCCAGGCCCACTTTTGAAGCGTCCGTGATCAGCCGGAATGGCTTCGAAAAGTCGGGGTAGGCCAGGATGAACCGCCCCACTAACGCGTCCTTCAGATCTTCGAACGTCGCCTGCTGGGCGTCCCCCCAGTTCCATTCCACGTTCGCCTTCAGTAGTCTAGTCAGCGCCGCTGCTCGTGTTGCGAACTTGGGCACAAACCGGCGGTAATAGCCCGCCATGTGAACGAACCTCTTGACTCCCGCCGTGTCCGCCGGCACCGGGTACTCTTTCACGCTCCGTACTAAACTGGTCCTCGACCGTACCTCTTCTTCGTCTGGCTCGTGGCCTATGTACTCCAGCTTCGTGGCCGCAAACGTACACTTCTTGGCCTTGAGGGAGAGACCCGCCTGCGACAGTCGTTCCAATACCGCCGCTAACTCCACCACGTGTGGTGCAACATATTCCTTCGCGTACACAATGACGTCATCTAAGTAGACCAGGCAGCTCTGTCACGTAAGCCCTCGGAGGACAGCATCAATCCTGCGTTGAAACGTGCCAGGGGCGTTTGCCAAGCCGAACGGCATCCTGACGGACCTGAAAAGCCCCTTCCTCGTGACGAACCCCGTCTTATCTCTGTCCTTCTCCAATACGGGTACTTGCCAGTACCCAGAATGCAGGTCTAAGCTCGTAAATCGCCGGGCACCGTGCAGGTTGTCCAGCGTGTCGTCGATCCTGGGAGCGGGCTCACGTCGCGCTTCGTAACCGCATTCAAGGCGCGATAATCAATGCAAAAGCGGACCTTCCCGTCCTTCATCTTAACCAGCACCACTGGGAACCCCCAGGCGCCGTAGCCTTTCTCAACCACCCCGTGCCGCAGCATCTCGTCCACGTGGCCGTCGGTGGTCTTCTGTTCCTCGCTCGCATGCCGCTGTGGCCGTACCTTGATTGGGGCGGCCGTACCCGTGTGGATTTCGTGCTCCACGCCGAGTATGGTCATCGGCGGACACCCTCGCGTGGTTCCAGCAGCGTCGGATGGCTGCGTAGGAGCCGCAACAGCAACGCTTTATCTTCGTCACTCATGTTCCCGATGTCCAACTCGTGCTCGTTGCTCAGCGTATCCCCCGGTTTGCTAAGGCTCGCCAGCCATTGCCGGACCCGCTCCCTGTCCAGCGCGCCGTCCATTGCCAACACTGTCATATCTTCTGTGGTTGGCGCCCACGTGCCCAGCTCGGCAGTTTGACCGTCTTGTCGTACCGGTTCATCACCGGCACGACGTTCTTGCCTCCTTGAACGGTGGTCAGCGTGGGCTCCAGCAGGATGTGTGACTCGCCGTGATCTACCGGCGTGAACAGCCCGACAGTTCCGTCCGGGGCCGCCACTACGACATCGACGTTGTGGCAGGTGCCTGACCGCACTCGCACGCGCCGCACCATCCTCGCCTTCGCCGTCCGCCCTGGCTGCTTGTCGTTCGTGCACCAGAAGGGCACCACTTTCTTGACGTCGTTCTCGTACCATTTCATCTCGCAGGACACGAAGTCGATCTTGACCCCCTTCTTCATCATCCAGTTCTCGCCCAACAGGAATTCGGTGGTGGCGCCCCGGACCTGTAGTGCGTCCACCACCATGGCTTGGTCGTACTGGGTGCGAAACGTGAACCTCCACACGCCCAACACTCTCGACATCGCCTCCGTGAAGCCCTCTATATAGTCTACAGGCGGCAGCACGTCGAGCCGTTCGCCCAGGTGCCGCCACGCTTCGCCGACCACGCCGTATTGAGCCCCCGTGTCGATCTTGATCCGTCGCTGCTCGCCGCGGACTATCACGCTCGCCGCTGGTAGAGTGTCGATCGTCGTGGCATGCACTTCCCGTACGCGTCCGACTAGCATTGGTCGCCGCTCGTCGCCCACCGTCTGCACGCGGGGGTCTTCGCGACAAGCCCTAAGTCCATCGATGGGTCGGCCTCCAGCAATTCATCGGCGAACCGTTGTTGCGAGCCGCGTGGCTCGGTCCAACCTTTAAAATGTACCTCTAAATTGGTACACGATGCACTGTACCGTTGGAGTGGTACACTCTTGATTGTAATTACTCTAGTTTGTAATAAAATGATGGCTCCCGAAGCTATCACAACCGAGAGGATTATCTGTATACTGTATTAAGCTTACATGTACATGTATAATACATGTAGACGTCAATATTCTAGGCTTGTTGAGGCAGAATGATAACAGGGTCCAGAGTGCTGTTGACAAGATGGAGCGCACAATAATGAGCTAGAACAGTGAACAAACACCAGATGCGGTTGGCAGACGAAGGATCTACTGAACGCACCAGAAAGCCTTGGATCTCATGTAAATTTTCAATTCGAGCCCAAGATCACCAACATGGGTATGTCAACGGTATTATCAACTCGAAATTGATCAATTTATCAAAAATATTTTTGTCAGTACCGTACCGAAGTGTGACAACATCTTGTAGTACTCGACATCCCAAAGTTGTGCAGAAATTTACAGCACAGACAGTTCTTGCATGAATTTACGCGGAATCTAAATGTAGTTCAACTAATGCGCACTTTGCTGTTACTTTGCATCGAGCCTAACAATCGATTTAGGGAAGGGGGCAAAATCTTAAGTTCGGCAGCAAACTTGCCTACAAACTGCCGACAATCCAGTGTTTTTCGATACAAGGATTTCAACAATGTTGCTGACATTGTTGTGACTTCGCACACTTAAAAGTGCCCAAATAACAGCAAATGAATGTTTCAATTCAAACCCCATAGGCAGCGGCAGTCTCAATTCGAAGTACAGTATTCTTTACTTCTCTCTTGCGTGCCGAAGAGTGTGGCGATTGCAAAATGTTACATGCACAGAGCCTGTATGGCTATACAGCCCAGCACTAAAACAAGAAGCAAAAAACTTCGAGGTGGCATTGAATCTACAATGTAGACTCTACGCACTGCCGTAACGATACTGGTGACTTCTCTTTTCCGTTCCTCCATCAACTTCAGAGCTAAAACGGGTAAGCCTTCTTTAACTTCGACGTGAATGTGTCATCCTTTAGTGGCATGACAATTTTTGCAAATGACCACTTTGATTCGAAATTGGCTTCACTCAAAGCGTCACGTGCTTCTTCCGTAAGTTGTTCCCATGTGATCAAATCCTGCGTCTCACCAGATTTTGTCGTCAACTGAATAGCTTGCTTTCCGATCCAAAAATTTACGTAGGAATCGAATTTGACTGTCGTCCCATCAACCACATACTTTGACTTTGGAGGGGTTTCCTTCCCGTAGCCAACACCAGCAGACATTGAAACTCCTAGAATGGTTGAGTTGTCCGGGTTTGGATTATCCGTCCACACGATCGCGTACGACCAATAGTGACGATGGCCAGTATCGAAATCGGACTGGTACTGCCTCCCCTTGGGGAAGTACCAGGCATACATGATGGCCCACTTGTCCTTGTACCAGTCGGAACGTGAGTACACTTGCGAGCCTAAACCAGAGCCCTTACAGTCTCCATCGGCCCAACCGGCCCACTTTAAACCAGCGCTAACTGATCCGTTCGCGTCAACAGCGGGATACGGGTGACATCCGGTGGAGATGCGAAGTTGTGGCTTGTACTTGACGGCGGATTTCTCCGAGTTCGTGGTTGGTTCTGGTTGAGCGAACGGCTGCACTTGGTCGTGATTGATCATGTTGACGTCGGCCTTGACTGCTACAAGCGCAGCGACTGCAGTGAAGATGAATGCGCGGAGGTTCATGGCTTCGTAGTGAAGTGTAGATTCGAGACGTGCTTCCGACGTGGTTGGTTGCGAAGTGAGACCTTTGTGGTGGTCGTCTCAGCTTAGCTTAGCTTACCATATACGGACAGCTCCGTCACTTGGTGGCATCAGATCTACATCTACCTCCGATGTGCACGAACAGAAAAGGAGTCGGCAAGGTCCAATGCTCTGGTGCAGGATTTGCCCTAACAGAAGTTACGGCTAATGAAACCTACTCATCCAGAGTTGTGGCCCACAACTACAACTTGTGGGTGTTAAGGAAGACGGCATTGTCAGACAAAGATTATGGTACGGCAAGTTGCAAAATTTGTCACTTGCCGTACCATAATCTCTGATTAAATCAATATGATCCTTGCAGAAAGCACTCGGCATTTACTTTGAAAAGAATGAAGACATGTACTCGGTATAGCAACCAAATAAAATATTTCACAACCATACATGTCCGTGTAAGTGGTTAATTACAGCGTGCATGATCCTGTTGTACAAGTACGCTGTAATTACCAGTACAATGGTAATGTTCTGCATCGACAGTCACACAAAAAAGCTGGCTCTTATTTCCGTCTGGCCATGTGGGGTGCAGTTGTCGTGATACACCAACAATGCATGCCGCACGCTATGTACATGTACCTGTACATGTATTAATACTCGTCTCCGTTGAATTGTAATGAGCTCTTCATTTTCATCATCGTTTTAAGCTCCTGACGAGTTCTGCAATTGTACTCAGTGCTGTTGGAAACGCTCTGCGCCGTTTGGATTCGCACGCGTGCGAAACTTGGATTGTAGCAGTAGTTTTAGCTCTAAAGTTAGAGCACTGATGACGGTTGTACTCCTACAACGGTTGTAGTCTGCGCTGAGCCGATGCGCACCATGAATTCAAGAGGCCAACATGAACCCATTCCAACATTTGCACTGCAGTGGATCACTTTGTCCACTTCAACTTGCTAGTCGTACTCATGTCTGTTGCTGTCGCTGATTCATCGACAACACCGGCGGGAGACTACATCACCACCCTTTCAAGAGATGACCAGCACAGCAGTCACACTCAAGTAACACCAGTTAAAACAGGAAGATCATCTTTCGACCATTTGAAACGAGTATGGTTTGCCTTCCGCTGGAAGCTCACAACTTGCATCTTATCGCGACCGGTGCCGTTTCTGACAGTGAACTTGGACCTGAAACTGGGCGATGTATTGATCACGCTACCTGTTGCAGCAGTGATGTTGGCAATTAATGCGAATTTGTGCGCGAAGCAAGAGGTGAGGGAGTCGGGCTCGTTGCCGATGTTTGCGATGATCGTTGTTTTCGCACTCGTAATACGTAACAACTCAATCTTGTTGACACTGACGGGGTTACCATTTGAGCGTGCACTATTGTATCACAAGTTTGTTGGTGTTGTAGCGATTCTGCTTGCCGGTTTGCACGGTTTGGCGTATCTCCTCGAAGATGCTGGAGTTGGAGTAGCTCGACGTCGCCGCCTTCAACATGGAGGAAATAGTGGGCCTCAAATGCAGCAACAGACGTCTGGTGCTATCTGCTTTTACTTCATGTGCGCGCTTTGGGTATTTTCGTGGTCTCCAATCCGTCGTAGATTTTACGAAGCTTTCCTGCGTATGCACTGGCTGCTCTTCATTGTGATTGTTGTCTTCGCTATCATCCATGGTGCCGGAGGAGTGGTCATCGGTTTTATTCCATGGGCACTTGATCTCGTGTTCCGCCATGGATATCTAGTACAGAAGTACTTCCGAGGTGGATTATCCAACGCCTTCCGCTGCAAGAGCACGTCGGATGCTTCCAGACCGGGTATTATTTCTCAACAGCAAGTCTCAATGACGCACCTGTCTGGAGACATCCTACGGATCCAGTTTCCTCGTGTTCGTGCTGACATCGATCAGAGCTTCAAGTATGAGGCAGGTCAATACGTCTTTATCTGCGTACCGAAGCTCTCACTGTTGGAATGGCATCCGTTCACAATCTCCTCTGCGCCCCATGAGGCCCTCGTTACAATTCACATCAAGGTACTCGGAGACTGGACCAAGAATCTCCTCGCTGCTGTTCCGCTCACATCGGACGGAACCCACCAGGTTGTTCAAGCATCGTTCCCACTTCTAGTCGATGGTCCATACGGGAGCGTCTCCGTAGACATTCAAAACCCCAATACGTACTCTCACGTGGCGCTTTTCAGCGGTGGAATTGGCATCACACCAATGCAAGCGATCGCTAACCAGTTCTTCTTTGACTTCCACCATCGCCAACGACAAGAACTCAAGAAGGTGCACTTTGTTTGGGCTGTGCGTGAACGTGCCATGGTCGAAGCCATTATGAACGCCGCCTTCGTTGAGGACCGGAAGTTGTTACAGGGTCACACGCCAACTTACCTTCCTGATGATCTTCTCTCTGCTGGTCCGAATGGAGGAAATACGTCTTCAAGACGGAATTTTTCCTCACAAAATGCCAGCCAGACACAGAGAACCCAGTTGACCGCCGACTTCAGCACTGCATGCGCTACAACACTCGCCCTGATGTGACTGACGTATTGAAAACTCTGGGCCAAGATGCACAGAAGCACGGCAAGAAGCGTGTTGCAATACTCGTGTGTGGACCTTCATCACTGGTAAGAGAAGTGATCAAGACGGCCATGAACCTCGAACGTACTTCGAAAATGAAGTACGACGTCCACACCGAGTGTTTTGAATTCTAGGTATAGATGCTGTATTTCACGGAAAACTTTCGCGAGCATGGAAAAAATAATTAGTGATTGAAAACCCTACTCAGCAAAAATCAACTAACTTAGAACTCGAAAAGCTCGGTGTGCACGTCAAACTGCACGTTCATCACCTTCGATAGTGTCATACTTGTGTCGAGCACAGCTTGCACCATAGTCAACGGACCACACACTAGAACAGCCACACGGTCTTTGCCATCCCGTTTCGCCTGCTCTCCCAAGTTGCGGAGAATTGCGACTCTGTCAAAACGTGAGCCATAGCGGAGACAATGTCCGAGCTGCTGATCCACTGGGTCTTCGACGTCCCGTTCAACTTCAGTGACGTAGAACTCGCCGTGGAATACGCTACTAGCGTCATCCTTGAGAATTTCACGGGGAAAGTAGCCAGCAGGAGAAGCGCTCTCTTCGCCGTTCAGCACGGTACTGTCCATCAACGCTTTAATAGCGTCCTGGTTCGGAATGGCCCACGCCAAGTTCACACTCTTGATCTGTGAGCGACCGAGAGTGAAGCGCTCATAGTGAAGCCAGTTGAGAATCGAGCGCATTGGAGTTATACCAATGCCGCCAGCAAACAGTGCGAAGTGAGAGTACGTCTCGGGGTTCTCAATGTCGATAGATACGTGTCCATAAGGTCCATCCACCAGAATATCAAACGCATTCTCCGACGCAGCCTCAAACACTTTGGTAGTCCAGTCCCCCGAAGATTTGATGTAGAACGCTACGATATCTTCATGCGGCGCTGACGATATGGTGAACGGATGCCACTGCAACTTGGAAATACTCGGGATACACAGGAACGCGTACTGTCCTGCCTCGAATTCAAAAACCTCTCCTGTATCTTTACGTACGCGCGGGAAGCTAACACGTGTGGATTTGCCAGGCAGTGCCACCACACACACTTGGTCACTTGCAATGACGCCCATGCCACTACTGGCGTTCAGCACATTGCGGTTCGAGTCCAAGTTGTCGTCTTTCTTGAACATAGTTCCTTGTTTGTAGATCCTGGTACGATACACCAGTCGGAAAACCAGATCAATGATCCACGGTAGAATGCCAACCAACGCGAGCGCCGCTCCATGAGCCACACCGACGATGAAGACAATGAGGAACAACACCCAGTGCGTCCTCGTGAAGAACTCGAAGAAGCGACGACGGATGAAGTTGAGCGACATGGCAAACAGCAACACCATGGCTACGAACGTAATTGTTCCTGTAGTCGCCTTGCTGCCTTTATCCTGTTCGTCTCCGTGATGATGTGCCACCAAGTAGGCAACACCATGCAGTGCCGATAGCACGATGGTCGTGTAGGCAAAGAGTTTATGGTAGAAGAGTGCTCTCTCAAAGGAGATACCTGTGAGTTCCAATAGCAGTACGTTGTTCCTGATAGCGAAGAAGAAAACCAGTAGTAGACCTAACGTGGCAATAGTTCCTGACCCTCCTACGGATCTAGTACCAGCCAGAATAGCGTTGATAACCACGAGGATCGCGATAATAGGCAGCGTGAGCACCAAGTCTCCTTTCTTGACGTCGAGGTTAGTGGTGAGCAATGGAAATGGCACGGAAAAGACACGGCGAGAAAGCGACCAACGGATCACCATCCAGGAACGAAGAAGTGTTTGTAAACGGCCAGGAAGGCAGGAACAATGCTCTCTTGGTTGCCATGACTCTTCGTACGGAGAGGAAGCGATGGGAGTCGCCAATGGAATTGGATCAGGTGCTGAAGGTGTGGAGACCTCTTTGAAGTCGCTGGACTTGGGTGAGATGTCTATGACTGGAGGCTTGGAGCTTGAAGCCGGGGACTTGCGCGGTAACTGGACGATTCGAGAATGACCTCAAGTGGTGGACACATGTTGAGACAGGGAGTGCCATCATCAACTACAGTAAAGTATCATTTTAACACTTAAAATTAATATCGATAAATATAGGTGTATAAGTTCTCACCATCACTCGTGCTTATTAACTATAAATAGAGTTTTTGTCACATTTATTAACTATTGAAGGATATATAGTATTGATAGTTTACCGGTGATGTTGAGAGTTGCACCTCAAGCGATGACGACCAATTGCCCTTTCGCCTCCCCGCAGTAGATTGGAATGTGAAGTGGGTCGACGTGGCCGTCTCGAGTAGCGTTGTTGGATGCACGCAGTTGGATGCGCATCTTATGCATTGCATCCAACCAAGCGTGCTAGCAAATGATAGAGAGCTTCTTCAGCAGGCTGCTGGCAGCAGCTCGATAGATACCGAAGCTGGTCGAGTGGCCGGTTGCCACTGTCAACCCGTCAGTCTGAAAGTTGGCGGGAAACGCGTCAAGTTGCCGCCATCGAAATTTGAACTGCAAAATAGGAAGCTCATATCAGGAGCCCATCCCCCTCATGCATCTTTGGTCGCCAAAATGCATCCAATGCATCCAAAGTGTTGCGTGCATCAAACAACGCTACATGTAGTCTCGAGATTTTCTTCACAGCAAGCAAACCCAAGGCCATTGCATTGCGGTATAGCTTCTATCATATGGATATGGTCAGCTTTCGGGTAAGAACTTTTTTACACCATGCGCTCGAGCGTCGTGTCCAACGAAGCCTTCATTTCCTCAGTACTCGTTCATGTCCACTGCCAGTTTTGAAACGCAGAAAGCAAAGATCCCACAACGCATGCACGTTACAGAGAGTTCGGGGCATTCCGATCCATCTCCGCTTATAGGACCTTGTCTCGGTGACAGAGCAAAATGCTAGACTTATTTTTGCTTTAGTTTCAATTATTCCCAGAAGCCCATACAAGAAGCAATGACTAGTCTATCGAATTCTGGCGCTCGTAGAGAGGCCACGGTAGCTCCAGTTCCACAAGACCCCGCCAACTTGGCGAACGAGTCCCAAATACTTGATGTCGACGATAGCACAGAAGCCATTCACGATAATTTGCCACTACTGAAAGCATCCAACTCTGACGAAAAATCGGCCAAGAGCGAAGCCGATGGTCCAGTTGGCTGGAACATGACACGGGCTCAAGGACTCAGCTTCATCGTGTTCGCCGCATTCAACTTCAGTGTTGCCTCGGTGTGCGTAAAATTTGCAAGTCATCGAGTGACATCTCACGAGACCGTCTTCTGGAGAATGGCTATCGCGCTGACAATGAACTACGTGAGTAGCAGATTTTCTAGTGCTTGAGTTTCTATGTTCTGACTTTTGCTTGCTATGACTACAGCTCTGGTCTCGCTACAAGAAACGTAAATTGGTTGTGGAACCAAAGTATCGCCGTCTACTTCTATTTCGCTGCATCGTGGGCACAATTGGCGTCAATCTTCAGTTTTACGCGATGAAGAAGATGGTGCTCACGGATGCCGTAGTTATCATTTTCTTGAGCCCGATATTCACCTTCTTCCTGGCAAGATCTATCTCTATCCAATATTATGTGGATTTATTTAACCGTTGTGTCTGTGTACTACTATCCATATACAGGGAGCTAAGGTGTTACAAGAACCGATCGACCGAATCGACTTTGCTGCTGCTGTCGCATCCTTCTTGGGTGCGCTGTTTGTGACAAGACCGGCGTTTCTCTTTGGTACAGCAGGCGATGCCAACAAAGCTCCACTACTCGCCGTCCTATGTGCTCTTGGTGGTGCCATGACCCAAGCAATTGTGTACGTCACGCTGCGGAAGCTGCACGCAGTTGACCACGTTGTTGCGATCCATTACTTCTTTGTATTCGGTGCATGCACTTCTATCCTGACCATCCTCTTCCTGGGAGTGGTAAGTCATTC
Organism: Phytophthora tubulina; assembly: GCA_014706135.1. Taxonomy (NCBI): domain Eukaryota; phylum Oomycota; class Peronosporomycetes; order Peronosporales; family Peronosporaceae; genus Phytophthora; species Phytophthora tubulina. The sequence goes on from JACBOY010000257.1 coordinate 156,164, forward strand.
GTATAAGCGTTTGATATTGGTACACTACCATTGACCGAAACATTTGTGGATCCCCAGGCGATCCAAGTCCATATGAATGCAGCGTTCCTATTTTCTGTATTCGGCTGCGGCTTCTTCTCTTTTGTTGGCCAGATATTCCTCACGAAGGGTTTCCAGCGCGAGAAGGCAGGCATCGCATCGGTCATGCGCTACTTCGACGTGGTATTCGTGGTGGCCATGGACATTGCAATTCTAGGAGAGAGTGTGAACGCGCTAAGTATCGTCGGCGCTGCCATTATCATGACCGGGGCTTCAGTGATTGTGCTACGCCGAGCACACAACAAGTAGGAACAACACTTTAATTGGTTTCAATTGATGCACAACAAATACAAACACAGCCATTTGCCTCTGCACTGCTTACTAGCGGAATGTATGGGGTTTGCATTATCTTTTGATGCTATGATAACGATATTGGTGCTGGTACCTACAGTACTTTCGTCAACTTGTGCTGTCCACTAGATAGTGTCTAGTAGGTCTTCCACATTTCCTACCAGAAACTTCCTAGGTGTCGTTGGACACCTGAACCAACGCCAGCAGCTCCTCGGATAAAAAAGAAATAGTCGCGCCGTTTGGCTTTTGCTGAGACGGGAGCTCAGGTATGGTTGGTCACCGGCCCGCACCCTAAAAATGGCAGATGCAGTTTTGCTGACATGGTGCTCAATGCTAGCGTATCGCCTTTAAAGGATTCCTTCCCACCGGTATCACCTCTTAAACAGCCCAAGATCCTACCACGTCGTTTGTGGTTCTGGCTTCCGCGTGTAGTGCTACTAGCGACGATAATGTATGCATCCATCATGATGTTCTGGTCGGCTCAGGGCATTGGCGCGTTCACGTCCCATTCCGACAGGTCTTCGGCCGGTAGCAGCACTATTCGAGGAGAACGACTTCTAAATGCTACCGTGATGGATATTAGCGCGCTGATGAAGGTCAGCAACTTCCCGTCAGGAGAGACAACAACACGCAGTTTACGTTGTGTAGGATGGAGAGTCACGCGTGACTGCAGACCGGATGGGCCGCTTTGGCCCGAAAAGGATCGTAATTGCTCGGAAAAGGTTCCAAGTGGCGAGTCTGGATTCTGTGAAGTGGAAGACGCGGCTACGGGGGAGCGATTCCGAGTGATGGAACGACATTGCAACAGTATTCGATCAAAACTAACATTTCGCTGTTCGGATGCCCCTAGATTCATCAACTCTCGAGTCCAAATGCACAACAAGATTGAATCAATTCGTGACCCGAACTTAACACTACCAAACGTAGCTCAGGGAGAGGAATCACCGCGAGATGGCATTGTTATGGTGGTGTATCCCAAGCTTCTGGCGAGCGCGTACGCAACTATTCGAGTGCTGCGTGACATTTTGCAATGTCAACTTCCTATCGAGATTTGGTTTCGCCCCGATGAAATGAAGCCTAACGATGGGATCTTAGCACCGTTGCGTCATATCGCCGGTCAGGAAAGTAACATCACATTTCGAGAGATACACGACCTTAAAGCTAAGCGATTCGTGGCGAAAATCCACGCTATTTACTACAGTTTCTTCGACCGGGTGCTCTTCTTAGACGCTGACAACATCCCTGTCCGAGATCCAACATTTTTGTTCGACTCGGCAGAATTTGTGAAGACTGGAGCGATATTCTGGCCTGATTTTTGGCACCCAAGCTCAACCATCTTTGGGCTTCACGAAACTCTCTCGTGTGGAATTGTTGGATATGCCGTTTGTGGAGATGTTCGAGCAGGAAAGCGGCCAGTTAGTCATTGACCGAAGACGCCATGCCGCCCCGTTGGAGTTAGTAAAATTCTTTGCTGTCCGACGACCGGACTTCTTTGCTTCTCTCAAGCTCGTGTGGGGAGACAAAGACCTCTTTCGCTTAGCATGGCTGAAGCTTGACGTTCCGTTTCATATGATTCAGACACCGCCCGGGATGGCAGGAATCATTGTCAAGAATGGTCTACGGTCGGATTTCTGTGGCATGACAATGGTACAACATGATGCGGATGGAGACGTACTCTTCCTACACAGAAACCATCAGAAGCTCCTCGGAACCAGCAATACCAACGTTCAAGCCGATGACTACCCCGATCCAGCAATTTGGGCGCACTTACTACGCTTCCGCAAGAAGTCAAGTCTCAACGATTACGTGGTTCAACCGTTCTGGGCAAATCTAAGTTTCCAGGAGAAGCACAGGTGCTACGGCCGGCGTGACGTTGATCACGATCCGAACTTCTACGTCCAAGACGTTCAAAACCTCCATTTCTATTGGTTAGAGACAACTTTGAGACGTTTAGCTGTGGAGTCGGCAAGTTTTTCCAATACAACCTCACACGGATAATGAATAAACAAAGAAGCATCTGGATAAAATAGTTAGAAAACTACTTCGTGCTTAGAATGACAAATCAATGTGCCTGTACTCTGATCTACCTGTAGTAGCGCCTCTTCCCTGTAAATTATAAGACACGGCGTGCAGTATGTGCAGCTGAACTGTTCACCAGATCCAGCAGGAAATACATGTAACCAAAACTCTCGTTTCAAAGCAGGACAAGAAGGGCGGACGTTTGCATCTTATGTGTCCCGCCCGCCTCAAATGAAACTCACCATCGCAATCCTAGATAGCTATTTCAGTTATCCCTGACGTTTGTCGTGAGTCTCGACACTCCACTTTCAATTTGTCAACCCAAACAATATCTAGGATGGGCTTCTTCGATGAACAAGTGGGTGTCAAGGTGCCGCAGGTCACAATCTACTTCTGGATCATCAAGGTGTTGGCCACAACGGTAGGAGAAACCTTGCCGACTTTCTCAACGAAAATGTCGGCCTCGGTCTAGGAGGCACCTCGGGTATCATGCTCGCTGTCCTTCTAATATCACTCGCGGCGCAGATGAAGCTCGACTTCTACTTCGCACCGTTGTACTGGTTTGTTATCGTTGCCATCAGCACAGTTGGGACGCTGCTCAGTGACAACCTTACCGACAATTTGAATGTCCCACTAGAAGTGACGACTCCTATCTTCTTCGTCTTGCTGGCGATTATCTTCGTTTCCTGGTATCATGTCGAGAAAATCTGTCAATCCACAGTATTTTCAATCGACGTCGTGAGTCCTGGTACTGGTTGGCAGTGCTCATCACGTTCGCATTGGGCACATCGGCTGGAGACCTCATCGCGGAGAAACTCGATGTAGGTTATGGAAACTCACTCGTACTTTTCGCGGGTTGCATCCTCTTTGCGGGCCTGTTGTGGTGGTTTAAAGTGATCAACGGGGTGCTAGGCTTTTGGATTGTCTACATATTGACTCGACCGCTGGGTGCTTCACTCGGAGACTTGATGTCACAAAACCCAGCTGATTCTGTGGACTCGGGCTCCAGCTCTTCAAGTTCGTTATCAAGCTCTGCATCAAGTTCGACAGTTGATTCTGGATCGGGTTCTGCTGAAGCGCTTCCTTCGGGTTGGAAGGCAGGTTTGAATCTCGGTACAACCGTCACGAGCATGATCTTTTGGGTCTGATTGCACTATTAGTTATCTTCCTAACTTTCACGAAGAAGGACGCGTTGAAAGAGCATGCTGATATCGAAAAGGGCAAACCTGCATAGACAACTTCGTCGACTCAAACCATCCACCCGCAAAATAACATTGCATCAATAAATGGGACCATAGTTTGGTATCTCTTCATTGATAAAGCTTCTAACTAGCGAGGTTGATCTAGCTTCTAGATCCACTTGCCTAATACTTAAGTACATGAATGCACGTTGAGGAAGTACAATTGCTTCGGCTTATATGTCCTACAATACATGTCCACAGGTACTCTCCTTCTCTTCACTCTAGAACTCGAACACCTCACTGTGCACATCGAAGCGAATCTTCGTCTCCCACGACAGCGACAAACTCTTGTTGATCACGTCGCGCACCATACTCGTCGGACCGCACACAAGGACAGCAACTTGCTTCTTGCCACTCTGTTTGGCTTGCTCACCAATCGTACGCAGTGTAGTGGTAATGTCCGGACGTGCACCGTAACGGAGACTGTTCTCCAGGTGACGCTCCAAGTTGGCAGACTCAATGTCGCGCTCCGATCGTGTGAGGTAAATCTCGCTCGAAAACGCACCGCCACGGTCGTTCACGATACCATTAGGGAAGTAACTTTCGCCTTTGAACTCACCAGCATTAAGAGCTTCATCAACAACAAGACTCTGAACCATTTCACGGTCACGGACCGACCAGACGAAGTGCACACGCTCCAAGCTTGAACGACCTTCGTGGTGAGCCGCGTGATGCAACCAGTTGACAATCGAGCGCATGGGAGTCACACCGATGCCTCCCGAGAAGAGAACGAAGTGCGAGTACGTGGCATGAGTCTCAATGTCGATAGAAACACTTCCATACGGACCATCGACCAGAACATCGAACGGAGCAGCAATTTCAACACCATTTGAAGCAACACCAACCATTGACTGCAACTTGTTAGTCCAGTCACCAAGCGTCTTGATGTGGAATGTCAACATCGGTTCATGAGGAGACGAAGAGATCGTGAACGGATGCCACTGGAGGTTGGAAATCGTCGGTACACACAGGAAAACGTACTGGCCAGCTTCATAGTGGAAAACCTCACCAGTATCCTTACGTACACGCGGGAACTGGATCTGAACAATGTTCCCAGGTAGTGTTGAGAC
>JACBOY010000258.1:0-16674 GCA_014706135.1 Phytophthora tubulina
CTGCAATAAACTTGGCCACGTCTTTGGCGGTGTGCGTCGGCACGGCTGCCACTACCACGTAACGTCGCGTAATTTACAGCAGCGATCACGTACCGGTTGCCTCCCACCGTCACTGGCAGAGGTCCAGTCACGTCTAAGGCCCACCGATCCCCTGGACTCCCGACTTCCTGGCTCCTCAGTGGAGGAATCACCTCCTTAGCTTTTGACTTCCGCGAGCCACAGTCCTGACACGACTGTACCCACCGTCGGACATGCACGCGCATATCCGGCCAGTAACGGGCCAGGTCTTTACCGTCACTAGCTTACACGTAGCGTTGAGGAAGCTCGCAATAGTTCTCAGATACTGAGACCAAGTATTAAGTCCGATGCAAATTAAACTCTGCTTTTAGATTAGGGCCAGGGCGGCCCACTCCAATGTTGGCTGACACTTGATTGGCTGTAATGGGCCTGACTTCCCACTTTCAACCAAACCGACACTGACACTTCAGCACGCGCTACGCGTGCTGACCTACCTACTTTGTACAAACCTACCTACTTATGTATTGGAGTGGTCCAGCACACGGCCACCAATAATGCGTGGCGAGCCGTGCGTAGGTCTGTGGTGTACGCAGATGGCATGCGTACACTGAGTCATGGTTTTCTCGTAGCGCCGTGGCCCACAGTCCGGTCGACAGCACCACGCGCTTGCTGCCGTCGCCCTCTTGGATGTGCACCATGCCGTCCGTCACGGTGACCACCCGGGCGCCGCACTTGCCTTTCCTTAGCAACTTCTGCACGGTCTTGTCACGCCGTTGCTCCACGCGGATTACCTCGTTCGTCAGCTGGTCTTCTCCTCCGGCTGCTCCGTTCGTCAGCTGGCCTTCTTCGTCGGCTGCTGGTCGCCCACCTGCAGGTGGCCTGTGGACGTGCTGCCCTTCCGCAGCTTGCACTCTGTCGTCGGGCCCTACGCCCCGTATCACATTTACCGGTACCCTCGACAGCGCATCTGCCACTACGTTGCTCGACCCCGGCCTGCACGTGACTCAACGTCATACTCCTGCAGCTGTAGCGACCACCGATGCAGTCCCCGTCAGATCCTTGGACGTCATGAGCCACTTGAGTGCGGCATGGTCCGTAACCAACCCAAACCGACGCCCGTACAAGTACGGACGGAACAACTTTATTGCCCATATGACCGCTGCGCATTCCAGGTCGGTGATGCTGTACCTGGACACCGTGTTCGAATTGATCTTCGAAGCGTATGCGACCGGTTGCTCTCCCTGGTCCTGAGCTTGGGTCAACGTCGCCCCCAGGCCCACTTTTGAAGCGTCCGTGATCAGCCGGAATGGCTTCGAAAAGTCGGGGTAGGCCAGGATGAACCGCCCCACTAACGCGTCCTTCAGATCTTCGAACGTCGCCTGCTGGGCGTCCCCCCAGTTCCATTCCACGTTCGCCTTCAGTAGTCTAGTCAGCGCCGCTGCTCGTGTTGCGAACTTGGGCACAAACCGGCGGTAATAGCCCGCCATGTGAACGAACCTCTTGACTCCGCCGTGTCCGCCGGCACCGGGTACTCTTTCACGCTCCGTACTAAACTGGTCCTCGACCGTACCTCTTCTTCGTCTGGCTCGTGGCCTATGTACTCCAGCTTCGTGGCCGCAAACGTACACTTCTTGGCCTTGAGGGAGAGACCCGCCTGCGACAGTCGTTCCAATACCGCCGCTAACTCCACCACGTGTGGTGCAACATATTCCTTCGCGTACACAATGACGTCATCTAAGTAGACCAGGCAGCTCTGTCACGTAAGCCCTCGGAGGACAGCATCAATCCTGCGTTGAAACGTGCCAGGGGCGTTTGCCAAGCCGAACGGCATCCTGACGGACCTGAAAAGCCCCTTCCTCGTGACGAACCCCGTCTTATCTCTGTCCTTCTCCAATACGGGTACTTGCCAGTACCCAGAATGCAGGTCTAAGCTCGTAAATCGCCGGGCACCGTGCAGGTTGTCCAGCGTGTCGTCGATCCTGGGAGCGGGCTCACGTCGCGCTTCGTAACCGCATTCAAGGCGCGATAATCAATGCAAAAGCGGACCTTCCCGTCCTTCATCTTAACCAGCACCACTGGGAACCCCAGGCGCCGTAGCCTTTCTCAACCACCCCGTGCCGCAGCATCTCGTCCACGTGGCCGTCGGTGGTCTTCTGTTCCTCGCTCGCATGCCGCTGTGGCCGTACCTTGATTGGGGCGGCCGTACCCGTGTGGATTTCGTGCTCCACGCCGAGTATGGTCATCGGCGGACACCCTCGCGTGGTTCCAGCAGCGTCGGATGGCTGCGTAGGAGCCGCAACAGCAACGCTTTATCTTCGTCACTCATGTTCCCGATGTCCAACTCGTGCTCGTTGCTCAGCGTATCCCCCGGTTTGCTAAGGCTCGCCAGCCATTGCCGGACCCGCTCCCTGTCCAGCGCGCCGTCCATTGCCAACACTGTCATATCTTCTGTGGTTGGCGCCCACGTGCCCAGCTCGGCAGTTTGACCGTCTTGTCGTACCGGTTCATCACCGGCACGACGTTCTTGCCTCCTTGAACGGTGGTCAGCGTGGGCTCCAGCAGGATGTGTGACTCGCCGTGATCTACCGGCGTGAACAGCCCGACAGTTCCGTCCGGGGCCGCCACTACGACATCGACGTTGTGGCAGGTGCCTGACCGCACTCGCACGCGCCGCACCATCCTCGCCTTCGCCGTCCGCCCTGGCTGCTTGTCGTTCGTGCACCAGAAGGGCACCACTTTCTTGACGTCGTTCTCGTACCATTTCATCTCGCAGGACACGAAGTCGATCTTGACCCCCTTCTTCATCATCCAGTTCTCGCCCAACAGGAATTCGGTGGTGGCGCCCCGGACCTGTAGTGCGTCCACCACCATGGCTTGGTCGTACTGGGTGCGAAACGTGAACCTCCACACGCCCAACACTCTCGACATCGCCTCCGTGAAGCCCTCTATAGTCTACAGGCGGCAGCACGTCGAGCCGTTCGCCCAGGTGCCGCCACGCTTCGCCGACCACGCCGTATTGAGCCCCCGTGTCGATCTTGATCCGTCGCTGCTCGCCGCGGACTATCACGCTCGCCGCTGGTAGAGTGTCGATCGTCGTGGCATGCACTTCCCGTACGCGTCCGACTAGCATTGGTCGCCGCTCGTCGCCCACCGTCTGCACGCGGGGGTCTTCGCGACAAGCCCTAAGTCCATCGATGGGTCGGCCTCCAGCAATTCATCGGCGAACCGTTGTTGCGAGCCGCGTGGCTCGGTCCAACCTTTAAAATGTACCTCTAAATTGGTACACGATGCACTGTACCGTTGGAGTGGTACACTCTTGATTGTAATTACTCTAGTTTGTAATAAAATGATGGCTCCCGAAGCTATCACAACCGAGAGGATTATCTGTATACTGTATTAAGCTTACATGTACATGTATAATACATGTAGACGTCAATATTCTAGGCTTGTTGAGGCAGAATGATAACAGGGTCCAGAGTGCTGTTGACAAGATGGAGCGCACAATAATGAGCTAGAACAGTGAACAAACACCAGATGCGGTTGGCAGACGAAGGATCTACTGAACGCACCAGAAAGCCTTGGATCTCATGTAAATTTTCAATTCGAGCCCAAGATCACCAACATGGGTATGTCAACGGTATTATCAACTCGAAATTGATCAATTTATCAAAAATATTTTTGTCAGTACCGTACCGAAGTGTGACAACATCTTGTAGTACTCGACATCCCAAAGTTGTGCAGAAATTTACAGCACAGACAGTTCTTGCATGAATTTACGCGGAATCTAAATGTAGTTCAACTAATGCGCACTTTGCTGTTACTTTGCATCGAGCCTAACAATCGATTTAGGGAAGGGGGGGGGCCAAAAATCTTAAGTTCGGCAGCAAACTTGCCTACAAACTGCCGACAATCCAGTGTTTTTCGATACAAGGATTTCAACAATGTTGCTGACATTGTTGTGACTTCGCACACTTAAAAGTGCCCAAATAACAGCAAATGAATGTTTCAATTCAAACCCCATAGGCAGCGGCAGTCTCAATTCGAAGTACAGTATTCTTTACTTCTCTCTTGCGTGCCGAAGAGTGTGGCGATTGCAAAATGTTACATGCACAGAGCCTGTATGGCTATACAGCCCAGCACTAAAACAAGAAGCAAAAAACTTCGAGGTGGCATTGAATCTACAATGTAGACTCTACGCACTGCCGTAACGATACTGGTGACTTCTCTTTTCCGTTCCTCCATCAACTTCAGAGCTAAAACGGGTAAGCCTTCTTTAACTTCGACGTGAATGTGTCATCCTTTAGTGGCATGACAATTTTTGCAAATGACCACTTTGATTCGAAATTGGCTTCACTCAAAGCGTCACGTGCTTCTTCCGTAAGTTGTTCCCATGTGATCAAATCCTGCGTCTCACCAGATTTTGTCGTCAACTGAATAGCTTGCTTTCCGATCCAAAAATTTACGTAGGAATCGAATTTGACTGTCGTCCCATCAACCACATACTTTGACTTTGGAGGGGTTTCCTTCCCGTAGCCAACACCAGCAGACATTGAAACTCCTAGAATGGTTGAGTTGTCCGGGTTTGGATTATCCGTCCACACGATCGCGTACGACCAATAGTGACGATGGCCAGTATCGAAATCGGACTGGTACTGCCTCCCTTGGGAAGTACCAGGCATACATGATGGCCCACTTGTCCTTGTACCAGTCGGAACGTGAGTACACTTGCGAGCCTAAACCAGAGCCCTTACAGTCTCCATCGGCCCAACCGGCCCACTTTAAACCAGCGCTAACTGATCCGTTCGCGTCAACAGCGGGATACGGGTGACATCCGGTGGAGATGCGAAGTTGTGGCTTGTACTTGACGGCGGATTTCTCCGAGTTCGTGGTTGGTTCTGGTTGAGCGAACGGCTGCACTTGGTCGTGATTGATCATGTTGACGTCGGCCTTGACTGCTACAAGCGCAGCGACTGCAGTGAAGATGAATGCGCGGAGGTTCATGGCTTCGTAGTGAAGTGTAGATTCGAGACGTGCTTCCGACGTGGTTGGTTGCGAAGTGAGACCTTTGTGGTGGTCGTCTCAGCTTAGCTTAGCTTACCATATACGGACAGCTCCGTCACTTGGTGGCATCAGATCTACATCTACCTCCGATGTGCACGAACAGAAAAGGAGTCGGCAAGGTCCAATGCTCTGGTGCAGGATTTGCCCTAACAGAAGTTACGGCTAATGAAACCTACTCATCCAGAGTTGTGGCCCACAACTACAACTTGTGGGTGTTAAGGAAGACGGCATTGTCAGACAAAGATTATGGTACGGCAAGTTGCAAAATTTGTCACTTGCCGTACCATAATCTCTGATTAAATCAATATGATCCTTGCAGAAAGCACTCGGCATTTACTTTGAAAAGAATGAAGACATGTACTCGGTATAGCAACCAAATAAAATATTTCACAACCATACATGTCCGTGTAAGTGGTTAATTACAGCGTGCATGATCCTGTTGTACAAGTACGCTGTAATTACCAGTACAATGGTAATGTTCTGCATCGACAGTCACACAAAAAAAAAGCTGGCTCTTATTTCCGTCTGGCCATGTGGGGTGCAGTTGTCGTGATACACCAACAATGCATGCCGCACGCTATGTACATGTACCTGTACATGTATTAATACTCGTCTCCGTTGAATTGTAATGAGCTCTTCATTTTCATCATCGTTTTAAGCTCCTGACGAGTTCTGCAATTGTACTCAGTGCTGTTGGAAACGCTCTGCGCCGTTTGGATTCGCACGCGTGCGAAACTTGGATTGTAGCAGTAGTTTTAGCTCTAAAGTTAGAGCACTGATGACGGTTGTACTCCTACAACGGTTGTAGTCTGCGCTGAGCCGATGCGCACCATGAATTCAAGAGGCCAACATGAACCCATTCCAACATTTGCACTGCAGTGGATCACTTTGTCCACTTCAACTTGCTAGTCGTACTCATGTCTGTTGCTGTCGCTGATTCATCGACAACACCGGCGGGAGACTACATCACCACCCTTTCAAGAGATGACCAGCACAGCAGTCACACTCAAGTAACACCAGTTAAAACAGGAAGATCATCTTTCGACCATTTGAAACGAGTATGGTTTGCCTTCCGCTGGAAGCTCACAACTTGCATCTTATCGCGACCGGTGCCGTTTCTGACAGTGAACTTGGACCTGAAACTGGGCGATGTATTGATCACGCTACCTGTTGCAGCAGTGATGTTGGCAATTAATGCGAATTTGTGCGCGAAGCAAGAGGTGAGGGAGTCGGGCTCGTTGCCGATGTTTGCGATGATCGTTGTTTTCGCACTCGTAATACGTAACAACTCAATCTTGTTGACACTGACGGGGTTACCATTTGAGCGTGCACTATTGTATCACAAGTTTGTTGGTGTTGTAGCGATTCTGCTTGCCGGTTTGCACGGTTTGGCGTATCTCCTCGAAGATGCTGGAGTTGGAGTAGCTCGACGTCGCCGCCTTCAACATGGAGGAAATAGTGGGCCTCAAATGCAGCAACAGACGTCTGGTGCTATCTGCTTTTACTTCATGTGCGCGCTTTGGGTATTTTCGTGGTCTCCAATCCGTCGTAGATTTTACGAAGCTTTCTGCGTATGCACTGGCTGCTCTTCATTGTGATTGTTGTCTTCGCTATCATCCATGGTGCCGGAGGAGTGGTCATCGGTTTTATTCCATGGGCACTTGATCTCGTGTTCCGCCATGGATATCTAGTACAGAAGTACTTCCGAGGTGGATTATCCAACGCCTTCCGCTGCAAGAGCACGTCGGATGCTTCCAGACCGGGTATTATTTCTCAACAGCAAGTCTCAATGACGCACCTGTCTGGAGACATCCTACGGATCCAGTTTCCTCGTGTTCGTGCTGACATCGATCAGAGCTTCAAGTATGAGGCAGGTCAATACGTCTTTATCTGCGTACCGAAGCTCTCACTGTTGGAATGGCATCCGTTCACAATCTCCTCTGCGCCCCATGAGGCCCTCGTTACAATTCACATCAAGGTACTCGGAGACTGGACCAAGAATCTCCTCGCTGCTGTTCCGCTCACATCGGACGGAACCCACCAGGTTGTTCAAGCATCGTTCCCACTTCTAGTCGATGGTCCATACGGGAGCGTCTCCGTAGACATTCAAAACCCCAATACGTACTCTCACGTGGCGCTTTTCAGCGGTGGAATTGGCATCACACCAATGCAAGCGATCGCTAACCAGTTCTTCTTTGACTTCCACCATCGCCAACGACAAGAACTCAAGAAGGTGCACTTTGTTTGGGCTGTGCGTGAACGTGCCATGGTCGAAGCCATTATGAACGCCGCCTTCGTTGAGGACCGGAAGTTGTTACAGGGTCACACGCCAACTTACCTTCCTGATGATCTTCTCTCTGCTGGTCCGAATGGAGGAAATACGTCTTCAAGACGGAATTTTTCCTCACAAAATGCCAGCCAGACACAGAGAACCCAGTTGACCGCCGACTTCAGCACTGCATGCGCTACAACACTCGCCCTGATGTGACTGACGTATTGAAAACTCTGGGCCAAGATGCACAGAAGCACGGCAAGAAGCGTGTTGCAATACTCGTGTGTGGACCTTCATCACTGGTAAGAGAAGTGATCAAGACGGCCATGAACCTCGAACGTACTTCGAAAATGAAGTACGACGTCCACACCGAGTGTTTTGAATTCTAGGTATAGATGCTGTATTTCACGGAAAACTTTCGCGAGCATGGAAAAAATAATTAGTGATTGAAAACCCTACTCAGCAAAAATCAACTAACTTAGAACTCGAAAAGCTCGGTGTGCACGTCAAACTGCACGTTCATCACCTTCGATAGTGTCATACTTGTGTCGAGCACAGCTTGCACCATAGTCAACGGACCACACACTAGAACAGCCACACGGTCTTTGCCATCCCGTTTCGCCTGCTCTCCCAAGTTGCGGAGAATTGCGACTCTGTCAAAACGTGAGCCATAGCGGAGACAATGTCCGAGCTGCTGATCCACTGGGTCTTCGACGTCCCGTTCAACTTCAGTGACGTAGAACTCGCCGTGGAATACGCTACTAGCGTCATCCTTGAGAATTTCACGGGGAAAGTAGCCAGCAGGAGAAGCGCTCTCTTCGCCGTTCAGCACGGTACTGTCCATCAACGCTTTAATAGCGTCCTGGTTCGGAATGGCCCACGCCAAGTTCACACTCTTGATCTGTGAGCGACCGAGAGTGAAGCGCTCATAGTGAAGCCAGTTGAGAATCGAGCGCATTGGAGTTATACCAATGCCGCCAGCAAACAGTGCGAAGTGAGAGTACGTCTCGGGGTTCTCAATGTCGATAGATACGTGTCCATAAGGTCCATCCACCAGAATATCAAACGCATTCTCCGACGCAGCCTCAAACACTTTGGTAGTCCAGTCCCCCGAAGATTTGATGTAGAACGCTACGATATCTTCATGCGGCGCTGACGATATGGTGAACGGATGCCACTGCAACTTGGAAATACTCGGGATACACAGGAACGCGTACTGTCCTGCCTCGAATTCAAAAACCTCTCCTGTATCTTTACGTACGCGCGGGAAGCTAACACGTGTGGATTTGCCAGGCAGTGCCACCACACACACTTGGTCACTTGCAATGACGCCCATGCCACTACTGGCGTTCAGCACATTGCGGTTCGAGTCCAAGTTGTCGTCTTTCTTGAACATAGTTCCTTGTTTGTAGATCCTGGTACGATACACCAGTCGGAAAACCAGATCAATGATCCACGGTAGAATGCCAACCAACGCGAGCGCCGCTCCATGAGCCACACCGACGATGAAGACAATGAGGAACAACACCCAGTGCGTCCTCGTGAAGAACTCGAAGAAGCGACGACGGATGAAGTTGAGCGACATGGCAAACAGCAACACCATGGCTACGAACGTAATTGTTCCTGTAGTCGCCTTGCTGCCTTTATCCTGTTCGTCTCCGTGATGATGTGCCACCAAGTAGGCAACACCATGCAGTGCCGATAGCACGATGGTCGTGTAGGCAAAGAGTTTATGGTAGAAGAGTGCTCTCTCAAAGGAGATACCTGTGAGTTCCAATAGCAGTACGTTGTTCCTGATAGCGAAGAAGAAAACCAGTAGTAGACCTAACGTGGCAATAGTTCCTGACCCTCCTACGGATCTAGTACCAGCCAGAATAGCGTTGATAACCACGAGGATCGCGATAATAGGCAGCGTGAGCACCAAGTCTCCTTTCTTGACGTCGAGGTTAGTGGTGAGCAATGGAAATGGCACGGAAAAGACACGGCGAGAAAGCGACCAACGGATCACCATCCAGGAACGAAGAAGTGTTTGTAAACGGCCAGGAAGGCAGGAACAATGCTCTCTTGGTTGCCATGACTCTTCGTACGGAGAGGAAGCGATGGGAGTCGCCAATGGAATTGGATCAGGTGCTGAAGGTGTGGAGACCTCTTTGAAGTCGCTGGACTTGGGTGAGATGTCTATGACTGGAGGCTTGGAGCTTGAAGCCGGGGACTTGCGCGGTAACTGGACGATTCGAGAATGACCTCAAGTGGTGGACACATGTTGAGACAGGGAGTGCCATCATCAACTACAGTAAAGTATCATTTTAACACTTAAAATTAATATCGATAAATATAGGTGTATAAGTTCTCACCATCACTCGTGCTTATTAACTATAAATAGAGTTTTTGTCACATTTATTAACTATTGAAGGATATATAGTATTGATAGTTTACCGGTGATGTTGAGAGTTGCACCTCAAGCGATGACGACCAATTGCCCTTTCGCCTCCCCGCAGTAGATTGGAATGTGAAGTGGGTCGACGTGGCCGTCTCGAGTAGCGTTGTTGGATGCACGCAGTTGGATGCGCATCTTATGCATTGCATCCAACCAAGCGTGCTAGCAAATGATAGAGAGCTTCTTCAGCAGGCTGCTGGCAGCAGCTCGATAGATACCGAAGCTGGTCGAGTGGCCGGTTGCCACTGTCAACCCCAGTCTGAAAGTTGGCGGGAAACGCGTCAAGTTGCCGCCATCGAAATTTGAACTGCAAAATAGGAAGCTCATATCAGGAGCCCATCCCCCATGCATCTTTGGTCGCCAAAATGCATCCAATGCATCAAAGTGTTGCGTGCATCAAACAACGCTACATGTAGTCTCGAGATTTTCTTCACAGCAAGCAAACCCAAGGCCATTGCATTGCGGTATAGCTTCTATCATATGGATATGGTCAGCTTTCGGGTAAGAACTTTTACACCATGCGCTCGAGCGTCGTGTCCAACGAAGCCTTCATTTCCTCAGTACTCGTTCATGTCCACTGCCAGTTTTGAAACGCAGAAAGCAAAGATCCCACAACGCATGCACGTTACAGAGAGTTCGGGGCATTCCGATCCATCTCCGCTTATAGGACCTTGTCTCGGTGACAGAGCAAAATGCTAGACTTATTTTTGCTTTAGTTTCAATTATTCCCAGAAGCCCATACAAGAAGCAATGACTAGTCTATCGAATTCTGGCGCTCGTAGAGAGGCCACGGTAGCTCCAGTTCCACAAGACCCCGCCAACTTGGCGAACGAGTCCCAAATACTTGATGTCGACGATAGCACAGAAGCCATTCACGATAATTTGCCACTACTGAAAGCATCCAACTCTGACGAAAAATCGGCCAAGAGCGAAGCCGATGGTCCAGTTGGCTGGAACATGACACGGGCTCAAGGACTCAGCTTCATCGTGTTCGCCGCATTCAACTTCAGTGTTGCCTCGGTGTGCGTAAAATTTGCAAGTCATCGAGTGACATCTCACGAGACCGTCTTCTGGAGAATGGCTATCGCGCTGACAATGAACTACGTGAGTAGCAGATTTTCTAGTGCTTGAGTTTCTATGTTCTGACTTTTGCTTGCTATGACTACAGCTCTGGTCTCGCTACAAGAAACGTAAATTGGTTGTGGAACCAAAGTATCGCCGTCTACTTCTATTTCGCTGCATCGTGGGCACAATTGGCGTCAATCTTCAGTTTTACGCGATGAAGAAGATGGTGCTCACGGATGCCGTAGTTATCATTTTCTTGAGCCCGATATTCACCTTCTTCCTGGCAAGATCTATCTCTATCCAATATTATGTGGATTTATTTAACCGTTGTGTCTGTGTACTACTATCCATATACAGGGAGCTAAGGTGTTACAAGAACCGATCGACCGAATCGACTTTGCTGCTGCTGTCGCATCCTTCTTGGGTGCGCTGTTTGTGACAAGACCGGCGTTTCTCTTTGGTACAGCAGGCGATGCCAACAAAGCTCCACTACTCGCCGTCCTATGTGCTCTTGGTGGTGCCATGACCCAAGCAATTGTGTACGTCACGCTGCGGAAGCTGCACGCAGTTGACCACGTTGTTGCGATCCATTACTTCTTTGTATTCGGTGCATGCACTTCTATCCTGACCATCCTCTTCCTGGGAGTGGTAAGTCATTCGTATAAGCGTTTGATATTGGTACACTACCATTGACCGAAACATTTGTGGATCCCCAGGCGATCCAAGTCCATATGAATGCAGCGTTCCTATTTTCTGTATTCGGCTGCGGCTTCTTCTCTTTTGTTGGCCAGATATTCCTCACGAAGGGTTTCCAGCGCGAGAAGGCAGGCATCGCATCGGTCATGCGCTACTTCGACGTGGTATTCGTGGTGGCCATGGACATTGCAATTCTAGGAGAGAGTGTGAACGCGCTAAGTATCGTCGGCGCTGCCATTATCATGACCGGGGCTTCAGTGATTGTGCTACGCCGAGCACACAACAAGTAGGAACAACACTTTAATTGGTTTCAATTGATGCACAACAAATACAAACACAGCCATTTGCCTCTGCACTGCTTACTAGCGGAATGTATGGGGTTTGCATTATCTTTTGATGCTATGATAACGATATTGGTGCTGGTACCTACAGTACTTTCGTCAACTTGTGCTGTCCACTAGATAGTGTCTAGTAGGTCTTCCACATTTCCTACCAGAAACTTCCTAGGTGTCGTTGGACACCTGAACCAACGCCAGCAGCTCCTCGGATAAAAAAAAGTCGTCGCGCCGTTTGGCTTTTGCTGAGACGGGAGCTCAGGTATGGTTGGTCACCGGCCCGCACCCTAAAAATGGCAGATGCAGTTTTGCTGACATGGTGCTCAATGCTAGCGTATCGCCTTTAAAGGATTCCTTCCCACCGGTATCACCTCTTAAACAGCCCAAGATCCTACCACGTCGTTTGTGGTTCTGGCTTCCGCGTGTAGTGCTACTAGCGACGATAATGTATGCATCCATCATGATGTTCTGGTCGGCTCAGGGCATTGGCGCGTTCACGTCCCATTCCGACAGGTCTTCGGCCGGTAGCAGCACTATTCGAGGAGAACGACTTCTAAATGCTACCGTGATGGATATTAGCGCGCTGATGAAGGTCAGCAACTTCCCGTCAGGAGAGACAACAACACGCAGTTTACGTTGTGTAGGATGGAGAGTCACGCGTGACTGCAGACCGGATGGGCCGCTTTGGCCCGAAAAGGATCGTAATTGCTCGGAAAAGGTTCCAAGTGGCGAGTCTGGATTCTGTGAAGTGGAAGACGCGGCTACGGGGGAGCGATTCCGAGTGATGGAACGACATTGCAACAGTATTCGATCAAAACTAACATTTCGCTGTTCGGATGCCCCTAGATTCATCAACTCTCGAGTCCAAATGCACAACAAGATTGAATCAATTCGTGACCCGAACTTAACACTACCAAACGTAGCTCAGGGAGAGGAATCACCGCGAGATGGCATTGTTATGGTGGTGTATCCCAAGCTTCTGGCGAGCGCGTACGCAACTATTCGAGTGCTGCGTGACATTTTGCAATGTCAACTTCCTATCGAGATTTGGTTTCGCCCCGATGAAATGAAGCCTAACGATGGGATCTTAGCACCGTTGCGTCATATCGCCGGTCAGGAAAGTAACATCACATTTCGAGAGATACACGACCTTAAAGCTAAGCGATTCGTGGCGAAAATCCACGCTATTTACTACAGTTTCTTCGACCGGGTGCTCTTCTTAGACGCTGACAACATCCCTGTCCGAGATCCAACATTTTTGTTCGACTCGGCAGAATTTGTGAAGACTGGAGCGATATTCTGGCCTGATTTTTGGCACCCAAGCTCAACCATCTTTGGGCTTCACGAAAACTCTCTCGTGTGGGATTTGTTGGATATGCCGTTTGTGGAGATGTTCGAGCAGGAAAGCGGCCAGTTAGTCATTGACCGAAGACGCCATGCCGCCCCGTTGGAGTTAGTAAAATTCTTTGCTGTCCGACGACCGGACTTCTTTGCTTCTCTCAAGCTCGTGTGGGAGACAAAGACCTCTTTCGCTTAGCATGGCTGAAGCTTGACGTTCCGTTTCATATGATTCAGACACCGCCCGGGATGGCAGGAATCATTGTCAAGAATGGTCTACGGTCGGATTTCTGTGGCATGACAATGGTACAACATGATGCGGATGGAGACGTACTCTTCCTACACAGAAACCATCAGAAGCTCCTCGGAACCAGCAATACCAACGTTCAAGCCGATGACTACCCCGATCCAGCAATTTGGGCGCACTTACTACGCTTCCGCAAGAAGTCAAGTCTCAACGATTACGTGGTTCAACCGTTCTGGGCAAATCTAAGTTTCCAGGAGAAGCACAGGTGCTACGGCCGGCGTGACGTTGATCACGATCCGAACTTCTACGTCCAAGACGTTCAAAACCTCCATTTCTATTGGTTAGAGACAACTTTGAGACGTTTAGCTGTGGAGTCGGCAAGTTTTTCCAATACAACCTCACACGGATAATGAATAAACAAAGAAGCATCTGGATAAAATAGTTAGAAAACTACTTCGTGCTTAGAATGACAAATCAATGTGCCTGTACTCTGATCTACCTGTAGTAGCGCCTCTTCCCTGTAAATTATAAGACACGGCGTGCAGTATGTGCAGCTGAACTGTTCACCAGATCCAGCAGGAAATACATGTAACCAAAACTCTCGTTTCAAAGCAGGACAAGAAGGGCGGACGTTTGCATCTTATGTGTCCCGCCCGCCTCAAATGAAACTCACCATCGCAATCCTAGATAGCTATTTCAGTTATCCCTGACGTTTGTCGTGAGTCTCGACACTCCACTTTCAATTTGTCAACCCAAACAATATCTAGGATGGGCTTCTTCGATGAACAAGTGGGTGTCAAGGTGCCGCAGGTCACAATCTACTTCTGGATCATCAAGGTGTTGGCCACAACGGTAGGAGAAACCTTTGCCGACTTTCTCAACGAAAATGTCGGCCTCGGTCTAGGAGGCACCTCGGGTATCATGCTCGCTGTCCTTCTAATATCACTCGCGGCGCAGATGAAGCTCGACTTCTACTTCGCACCGTTGTACTGGTTTGTTATCGTTGCCATCAGCACAGTTGGGACGCTGCTCAGTGACAACCTTACCGACAATTTGAATGTCCCACTAGAAGTGACGACTCCTATCTTCTTCGTCTTGCTGGCGATTATCTTCGTTTCCTGGTATCATGTCGAGAAAAATCTGTCAATCCACAGTATTTTCAATCGACGTCGTGAGTCCTGGTACTGGTTGGCAGTGCTCATCACGTTCGCATTGGGCACATCGGCTGGAGACCTCATCGCGGAGAAACTCGATGTAGGTTATGGAAACTCACTCGTACTTTTCGCGGGTTGCATCCTCTTTGCGGGCCTGTTGTGGTGGTTTAAAGTGATCAACGGGGTGCTAGGCTTTTGGATTGTCTACATATTGACTCGACCGCTGGGTGCTTCACTCGGAGACTTGATGTCACAAAACCCAGCTGATTCTGTGGACTCGGGCTCCAGCTCTTCAAGTTCGTTATCAAGCTCTGCATCAAGTTCGACAGTTGATTCTGGATCGGGTTCTGCTGAAGCGCTTCCTTCGGGTTGGAAGGCAGGTTTGAATCTCGGTACAACCGTCACGAGCATGATCTTTTTGGGTCTGATTGCACTATTAGTTATCTTCCTAACTTTCACGAAGAAGGACGCGTTGAAAGAGCATGCTGATATCGAAAAGGGCAAACCTGCATAGACAACTTCGTCGACTCAAACCATCCACCCGCAAAATAACATTGCATCAATAAATGGGACCATAGTTTGGTATCTCTTCATTGATAAAGCTTCTAACTAGCGAGGTTGATCTAGCTTCTAGATCCACTTGCCTAATACTTAAGTACATGAATGCACGTTGAGGAAGTACAATTGCTTCGGCTTATATGTCCTACAATACATGTCCACAGGTACTCTCCTTCTCTTCACTCTAGAACTCGAACACCTCACTGTGCACATCGAAGCGAATCTTCGTCTCCCACGACAGCGACAAACTCTTGTTGATCACGTCGCGCACCATACTCGTCGGACCGCACACAAGGACAGCAACTTGCTTCTTGCCACTCTGTTTGGCTTGCTCACCAATCGTACGCAGTGTAGTGGTAATGTCCGGACGTGCACCGTAACGGAGACTGTTCTCCAGGTGACGCTCCAAGTTGGCAGACTCAATGTCGCGCTCCGATCGTGTGAGGTAAATCTCGCTCGAAAACGCACCGCCACGGTCGTTCACGATACCATTAGGGAAGTAACTTTCGCCTTTGAACTCACCAGCATTAAGAGCTTCATCAACAACAAGACTCTGAACCATTTCACGGTCACGGACCGACCAGACGAAGTGCACACGCTCCAAGCTTGAACGACCTTCGTGGTGAGCCGCGTGATGCAACCAGTTGACAATCGAGCGCATGGGAGTCACACCGATGCCTCCCGAGAAGAGAACGAAGTGCGAGTACGTGGCATGAGTCTCAATGTCGATAGAAACACTTCCATACGGACCATCGACCAGAACATCGAACGGAGCAGCAATTTCAACACCATTTGAAGCAACACCAACCATTGACTGCAACTTGTTAGTCCAGTCACCAAGCGTCTTGATGTGGAATGTCAACATCGGTTCATGAGGAGACGAAGAGATCGTGAACGGATGCCACTGGAGGTTGGAAATCGTCGGTACACACAGGAAAACGTACTGGCCAGCTTCATAGTGGAAAACCTCACCAGTATCCTTACGTACACGCGGGAACTGGATCTGAACAATGTTCCCAGGTAGTGTTGAGACAGTCACTTGGTCACGCGCAATGACGCCCATACAGCCAGACTTCTTACCAACAAGAGAGCCACGGGCATATACACGAGGACGATAGGCGTGACGGAATGCCATATCAATACCCCAGGGATCACTCCGATTAAAGCAGTCGAAGCTCCGTGCATGACAGCGAATACCAACACGACGATGAACAGGATCCAGTGTGTACGCAGGAAGAACTCGAAGAATCGACGACGTACGAAACCAAGCGAGAAAATAAACATGAGCACCATGGCACCACAGGTGACAGTACCGCTGAACACCATACTACCTTCGCCCGAGATCTCACCCTTGTCGTAAGCGAGCAGGTATGCAACTCCGTGTAGTCCCGATAGGATAATCGTGACGAATGCGGCGATTTTGTGGTAGAATAGTACACGCTCGTACGAGATTCCAGTGAGTGCTAGAAGCGCCGAATTGTTGCGAACCGTCA
>JACBOY010000259.1:0-19032 GCA_014706135.1 Phytophthora tubulina
GATCTACGTCATAGAACGCTAGCTCCCGGTGGTGACGTTTGCCATCCTGTCAATCCGAAGCTACACTACTGTATCGTAGTGAATCTATCGCCACCACCAGAAACGGCGAACGTAAGCTACGTGCTCCATGAAACTGCATGCTCAACGCCACCACCAGAATTAGAAAAGAAATTGCATTGTTTTCCAATAAATAACGCGTTGCAATTTGCTATCCCTCATGTGGTCGTGCTAATACCGAGCTGCTGCTGCTCCCCCAATCACCTCGAGGGTATTCGCTTGCAACACGGTCTGCGTGAGTTCAAATCGCGTGATGCAGTCGCCCCTCATCGCTTCGTTTCTCTATTGAATGGATCGTTGCCTGACTGTGAGCAGTCTACTCCTCCTCTTCGTCATCTTCGGAGATGGCGTTGAGCCCCGTGGACGAAGTGCAGGACGGAGAGCTGGCGATCTCAGCCGCCACTCCCGTGAACGAGCGCCGCATATAAGAAAGCTCCTGCGAATAGGGTGAACAACAATTGATCCGTTAGTGCATTGTGGGCAGTGGTACAGTATTGCAGTGTTCTTGTGGTTGACATACCTCGAGAATGAGTTGAGCCATCTCGTCGTCGGCGTCGAGCGACACGAAGGAGCTGAGCTGCAGCTGAGCGTTGTTGCTGGTGGCGACGGTGCGGAGGCTCTCCATGTTTGATGCAGTCGGTAAATAGGGAAATGCGTACCAACACGGGAATGTAGGGAGGAAACTCCCTCTAAAACATGTCCACTCGTTGGAGAGTAAGCAATGGACACTCGAGTTACGAAAAGTGAGGTTGCCTTCACTAAGTACGATCGCGAGACATGACAGCGCGTGCGTCGTTCCGCCTCTGTCCGGAAGCATTATTTTGACCAATGAACGGTTGTATTTTTGTGCCAGGCGAATCATCGTTCGCCAACGTAGATATTTTAGACCAATAATAACGGAGAATGAACAGCCGCGTCACAGATTTGGCGGCGCTGGTTGGGGAAAAGACACGCTACGTCATTCCTGGTGGCTGCCGAAGAAGGGGCGACGTCATTGGAGCCGGTGACGCGCCTTCACTTCAAGTGCCGGATAAGAGGGCGCGGATATCGCGTTATCCGGCGCGCTTCGTGCGGCAGAGCCCTTGTTCGGCTTCCTGCTGCTGTGTCAACGCTCCCTGCGCCCATACATGGTGATGAAACCGCAACCGCGTGCTTCGCTGCGCCCAACTTGCAGTTCACTTCCAAATCCGGCGGCATACACGCGATGTGACGCTTGAAGAACCGACCTTGGTATTTGTATGGTCAATTTTGGGCACGGGCGCGCACATGGCCGGTTGCGGTGCCCAGTAAATGGGCTGTATATTTTCGAGGGCCTATTTCGGCCCTGCAAACTTGGCAAAGGTAATAAGTATTGTTCAACGGGGTCAGTTTTTCGCGTCAGCCACTTCAAGGTAAGCCACTACCAGAGGTCGCAAGCGCAAGACGGCGGATGTCCATACCCGTCCGAGGCTTTAGGCTGCTGTCTTATGGATGACCATGACCACACGTAGAATTCGTCATAGCTACCCGAAAAATTGGATTCGGTAACCGTAAATCCAATGCTCAGTCTGTTCATTATGAAGACCAGGCTATAGTACGCGCGAGGAACAGGTACACCGTCCGGAACTGCAGGGATTGCAACTGGATGCTATGAGAGAGGTGTCATTAGAGTTTAAAGTAGCTAGAAATGCAGCGCGGAGGCCATACTTCAGAAATAGAGATATATGGTGGTCGGTAATTTCGGGTGTCCGTACCCAACCGTGACCCTATTAGCGGTTGTCCATACCCGTCCGAAGTTTGTCGCGCCTAGAAATTCGGTTAACCATACCCGTCCGGTCACGGGTAAAAGTTTAACTGTACGGGTACGGGTAACCGTTTGCGACCTTTTCCCAACGTGCCAATCACATGCTTTCGCTTTGTATTTGCTACAGCTGCCAATTCTTTTGAATCTACGCTACACATTTCAACGCGGGCTACATTGTATTTTGCCCGTCGACTACTTCCTCACGTGCTGCCTGCTCAGCTCTTCACTTGCCCTTCGACTTGTCCGCGGCATCCGACTTAACCTCCTTCGGCTTTGACGATGACGTCTTGCTGTCCTTCTGCTCCGACTTGGTGCTGGCAGCATTCGCAGAAGCCTCCTTCTCACTTTCAGCAGCATCGGTACCCGACGCAGTAGACTCGTAGCCAAAACCGTAGTAAGGGTAGCCATAGCCGTAGTTGTAGCTCGGATAGCCGTAACCATAGGACGAGTAGTAATCCGGGTAGTAGCCGTAACCATTGTCTCCGCTGTAGCCATAGCCGTAGTCACCACCGTACGACGAATAGTAGTCCGGGTAGTTGCCGTAGCCCTTGCTGTAGCTGTAATAGTCGTTGTCGTGGCCGTAGTTCTTGCCGTAGCTGTAGTCGTCGCAGTCTCCGCCGTAGCTCTTGTAGTCATGGCCGTAGCTGTAGCCGTCTCCATAGCCCTTGTGGTCATGATCGTCGTAGCCGTAGCCCTTGTGCTCATAGTCATCATGCGTGTGGCCGTAGTCATCGTGGCCATAGTCGTCTTTGCCGTAGCCGTAGCGGTAGTCCGAGGATTCAGTGGCTTTGGCCTTGTCGCCCTTGTCTTCGAGGCGACGGTAATAGTGATCCTTGTCGTGGCGGTGATGCTTCTTGTTGTGGTCATGATCGTGCTTGTGTGGGTGGTGTCCATAGTCCTTGTACGAGCCGAGTTGACGCCGCGGGGCCATTCCCGCCGGAGCAGCACGGCCCGTCGGACGGGCGTCGGCCGCTTGTAGGATGGAGGCGGCGACGCACAGGCTCAGCATGGCAAGAAGCTTGGAGTGCATCTTGGAGGTGATGTTGTTTGGTTGGTTTGTCGGTTAGTTGAGTGCCGGGGAGAAGGCGAAATGGAAAGTGAGAGAGCGAAAGCTGGTCGAACCGATCGAGCTGTGGTGCCATTGGCAGTCGCGAAGACAATAGGTCCATAGTGTCAGTCAGATAATTCGTCCATCGTTAGTCTCTTGCATTGAATCTCGTCCGTGGTGATTGATCGCCAAGACCTTGAGAGTGAATAGCTGATTGACTACGTCGTTAGATCCATCTTCTGTTTTATGAAAGTGACGGATACTGGTACTGCTCATAGATTCTAGAGAGGCAAGGTGATAATTGAGAGTGATCTATCATGCTGCAAGTAGTCAGCATCTAAACACTCCAATGGAAGATCGAGAAGGTGTTGGTGGTGCGGTTTTGGCGGCATTAGGTTATGCTATCGTGAAGGCGGAGGATGCAACTTCTACAGCGGCACAGACCGAGACGACAACTGCAGCAGCAGCAAATATACCGAGTCGTTTGAGAGGTACGATCACAAGAACCACTACGGCAAGAAGGACGGCGACTGGATAGAAGGTAGCAAGTCTAATCTTCTTTCCTTGATGGCCGAATTTTAGGTACCCAAAATGGACTCGTGCATCCACGACGCAAACATTTGGGTAGATTATGTCGAGAAGATAGGGATAGGGCGTGATGCGCGCTCATCATCATCCCTGCGACGGGTGGCCGCCACGCACTTGTCCTGAACATCGCCGCCATTGCCTCTGAATGGCGGACATCAGCGACTACGCAAAGGAACACACGTGGTGGCGATTCGCCACTGGCGAACACTCTTACTGGCCAGCGAGCGAGCTAGCCGACGATCTGAAGATTGGTTGTGTAGCGGAAACCGGTGGCCAGCAGGATACAGCCATCTTCATTTTGCAAGCCAAGCCCGAGCGCTTCGGCGGTGCGGTGCCTATGGTGAGCCTTAAGAACGGCCCGGCAATCTGTGGGGCAAGCAAGCCATCAACACAAGGGAGCAGGTTGGCGATACAACGTGTGCATTCGTAACAGCAGCCGGAGGACGGTTATCAATCCTTACTTGCACTCACCCCCCCTCTGCAGCAAGAGGCAGCTCGGTCGCTTGCTTACATGATGCTGGCCACCTCCGTCGTCTCCAGGACAATAGCGCGGTCCTTGGTCTCAACGTTGACTTCCTCCTCCTTGGTCATAATCGGGTATGAGGCGTCCGTAGCGATACCGCACTGATTGTCCTTGTTGCGGCTCATCATGATGTAGCCCTTCATGCCCCACGAGCCACCCCACGAGTTCTTGACCAGCCAATAGTCCTTCTTCTTGTAGACACCATAGCCGGCTGCAGCCACGCCGTGATCCAACGCGTCAGGTGCATTGCTACACAACGGCCAGCTGTACACGCCGTGACGGTACAACTGGAACGTGAAGCTGCTCGCGTCGATCGCAACAGCCTGCACGCCCTTGGTAGCAATAGCAGCTTGCAGTGCACCTTCATCCCCAGACGTCACATTGGCGTACGAGGTGAAGTGACCGATAGCCTTTTCATCCTTGGCGTTGCACACACCCTTGGATTCAGCCGTGTACTCGTAGTCCTTCTCACGATCGATCTTGCCCTTGTGGTTATTGATGATCTCTTCATAGCCCTCACTCATCTCACCTCCATGGTTGCAAGTATCAATGCCATTAAGAGTGCAATCCACAAGCTCCTGCTCCGAGAACGACTCGAGTGTGCCAGTGCTCAGAGCGTATGCGCTCTCCATAGCTGCCACAGCTGAAAAAAAGCCCAGCACGAGCCACATTGACCCTGGTTCTTCACAGGCGTGACAGTGTTATGTTCACGCCAGTCCCAAGTGGGTGGCAAATCCTCGAGGTTCTCGGGCTTGACGAACGTCTCAGACGCCTCGGAGACCTTCAACTCCCTCGGTCGGTAGCTCAGCAGCTGCTTGTACTCAGCGTTTGTGAGGTCCGCGAGCTCGTTGAGTCCCAGCGTGAAGCTGAACTCTCCGCGCTCGTAGGCCTCGTTGTGCGTCTGGATGCGCTCCAAATTGGTGGCGAAAGCTCGGAAGCGCAACTGCACCAAGTCCTGGTCGTTGGCGTAGTAGCGATAGTCCTTCTCGTAGTCCAGCGCGTAGTCCACAAAGGCCTCCCACGTCTGTTGCTCACTGACACTCAGGGACGAGGGCAACTCGGTGGTCAACGCATTGGCAGGAACGAATGCCGCCGTAGCGGCAAAGAAGAGCGAGCCAAACACTTTCATCTTTTGCAGTCTGATTCTTAGGAGCTCTTCGGATTCGACAAGATCGGTCCCCCCCCCTCCCTTTTTTTGACTTGATGTTTGTATCAAACCGAAACACCTTAATAGAGGGCGAGGCTTGTATTCAGGGAGGAATGTTGAAGTAGCGCTCAACAAGCGCTTCGAATGGGTGATTCGTTTCAAACGATAGGGTGGCGCATAACTGGTTTGGTCAAAAGGTCTTTGGTTCCGAGCAGAGCTACTATGCGTGCAGGGTTGCGCGAAAAACAATGTTTGCCCATCATTTGTTTCAATGAAACCTATATAGAACTGTATTTCATGGGATGACCAGGTAGCCAGTTTATAATTTCTTTTCAAGAGCCCTATAATTAGGACAAACACCGGAGCTACCAAATTTAGAAGCTAGATTCTGTGTAGATTTGGTTAAATCATGTAAAGTTTGGTACCATGAAAGAGACGGTTTTCGTGTTTCGGGTTGAACTTTGGTCAGTGCGAAAGTAAAATACCTTACGGGCGGGAAAACCCGAGTTTTTGAAAGTTTGAGCGCGCGATTTCGAAGTTCGTGGCAGTCGTCGATCCCCGTTTTGGAAGCAGAAGCTGGAGTGAAGGTCGAATGGGCCACACAGCAAGTTGTATTGCGGTATTTCTCAGGATCTGATTGTGTTGCTAATGATAATATGCATACTCAGGGGCACGCTGTTACTGATTCGCAGCGCGACAGCGCAGAACTGGCTCGAAGTCGCACCCGTAAGAATGAGCGGCAGCATCACGCCCCAGCAAGAGCTGATATCCAGCTGAGGCATCCGCTGCCAGTGTACAATCAACAGGCGCTAGAGACACATCGCGCGGAGCAAGCCGCACGTGTCCGGGAAGAAGAGAAGGCCACGCATATGGCGCTGCACGGTCTTCAGCGCTTCACACGAAAGACGGCAGACACACTGCGGAAGGGCCACGAAGATACATCGGGTGGACGCTGGGAAGCACGCGCGCTGAGGGTTATATACAGCGATCAAAGAGACCATGGTCGAGGAAGTGCCTTGGAAGAGGTTTTTGAGGCGTTGGAAGAGACGGATGCCGAGTCTTCCCCGAATGGTACGGATGACTCGGACTTTAAAGATGTTCCCTCCACGCATCCAGCTGAAGACAGCAACAGAGAAGGCGACGGTGCGCCCAAGATAGTCGGAGAAGAATCGTTTGAGGAGGTGGACGGAGACGAAGAGAAGGGCGCAGAAGACACTCGACGGTACTAAAGCCGACGCCGATGAGAGACAGCGTTGAAGACGATCTTAGTGCAGAAGAGGACGTGGAGGGCGGAAGTTTGGTGGCTCACCAAATTTACACCAAACACAAAATAAATTTGGAATCAAGTACTACATCCCGTCAGATGGCGGAAGCGGTCACGCCCATTTTCTGACGGCTTCAAGACCACGTGGATGTGATACAGTGCCAACGTGTTTTCCCGGGAAGCCCAGTCCAACTACCATGACTGTCGCTCCCCAGAAGGTGTGACACCGCAGTGTCACGAAGAATGGATTCTCGAGGAGCGGACCTCGAAGAGCCGGTACACGACGAGCCACGACGAAGAGAGATCCGACCATAGTGTCACCGAGTCATCTAGCAGATCCCTAGGATATACATATGCTAAGTGTCGCCCGGGGCCTATATCCCGGGCAGACAACTAAATTCAGTCTTACTTTTCCCTCCAAGCACACAGAGCTCCAATTTGGATACCTGAACACTAAGGAAGAGGTTGCGGGCCGGGAATCCGTGATCGAAGGCTAAACTCCCAAGGTAAACTCGTATTCTATTTGTCAGGTTTCTCCTAGGAGATCCCAGGCATTCCATATCTGTTGCTCCGGAGCGCGGTCTGGCCGGCACGGAAGGTAACACTTCATATTCTCTGGGTCTCACCTGTGGGGTCTCGCCCCGAAAACTGAGCGGCCGTCGCCGGTGGAGTATCTCTCCGAAAGACCTAGTGTATATATTCTAGTTGCGTATACCCCTACCGCCCCGGGAAGTTGGTAGCATCCCCGGGCGACTGTTTGTATTGCTACCCGTACGAGGTCCAGCTCAGACCTCAGACAACTAAATAAGCCACCCAGCGTACTGTATAAGGTCGGGACTTCCCATGGAGTTCTCAGTGGTTGACCTTTTCCTCGATCCAAACAACAGTTTCGTTAGAGGGTACACAAGGTGAGGTTACTGACCGGGCTTCCCCAAGGACCTTCTCCTCGTAGAAGACATCCCCAAGGAGCCCACGGCCCCGGATAAATCCCTCGTCCGGGCGGGCCGTCTATCCTCAAGGAGCTTCACTCCTGATCCAAAGTTTGCACAAGGCGCACCTAAAGTCCCAGGACCCCCGGAAGGTGGTGTTCTGGTAGTGCCAGGGCGAAAGTTCCAAGCGCTACATCACAACTGGTGCGCGTGCCCGGATGGGGTAAGTTTGATCACCACAACTCTTTTATTATGTCACAAGAACCTACAGATACGCTACAGCCTCGGGACAACCGGGACCCAGCCTCACGCGGTACTGCGAGAGGTGGAGCCGGACGCGGGGACGCCCTCGTCTTGAAGCTCCAAGTCCGCGTCGTTTGGCTCTTCCCGCTCCTGGTCAAGGAGATCCGGAACCGTCGAGCTTGATGAACATCCCGAGCTCCGGAGACACCGACGACACCAAGACCGAGCTGGACGACGACCGACTGGCGCCGAATGCCGCAGGGAGCCGCGAGTTGGCGGTTGCTGACTTGCCGCGAACTGTGGCCCCGCCTGCTTCCCCTGGGAACGCAGGCACAAGACCGTGGGGACGCCCACCACCCCGGCAGTGGGGTCAAACGCTGCCCGTGCGGCGGAGCAATCCATCGCTTTGTCTGCTTCCCCGGGAACGCAGACACAAACCCGGTGAGTTCGCTCACCACCCGCGGCTCAGAGCAATCCGGAGCTGCCACATACTCGGGAACCAAGAACTGGCCCAAGTACCCCGGAGATCGCCGGCGGCAGACTTATACGACGTTGAACCTACATCCAGAAGTCGCCGCCTCCTGGGAACCCCAACAAGGCCCGGCACCCGAGCGTGCTCTAGCTCTGGGGCGCCGACTCTCCGAAGCCCAGCTGCGCCAGTACGTCGAGGCCCAAGTCGAACGCTGGATGTCCAGGGACCCGAGCGTGGTGTCGCCTCCGGACCCGTACTACCCGGAGCGGCGTCACTGGCCGATGCGGAATTGGCTCATGGAGAAGAAGGAGACAATCCGACACCTCCGGGAGATCAACCAGTTAATGGCTCGGGGCGACCTTGGACGGCCAACTACCGTGCCGAGTGTCGTTGCTTGCCCGTGGTCTCGGACCGGCTTGCCCACCAGGTCGACCTGGAATGGCTCGCTTCGGTGATGGCTCCCGGGACTGCACGTCGGTGATCGCCCTGCTGCAGACCATGCTCTACGACGCGGGCTTCGCATTCATCAACCTGGTCCCGGCTTGGAGGCGTTCTGCTCGCCCGGAGTTCTCCGAAACCCAAGACTCGCAGTTCATGTCGGACGCCCTGTTTCTCTGGGGATTCTGGTCGTGGAGCAAGACGCCTGGAACCAGATCGCTGAAGGCCGCCGGTACAGTGCGCGCCGCGAAGAAGTACCGTTCCAGACCCTGGATCCGGAGGCCGTGGCGGCATACCCGGTCGACGACGACGGCGACGTGCTGATGCTGACACCGGAGGATCATGAACTCCTGGGACCGGCCGTGGTCATGCGCTTGCGCTTGGCCCAAGTCCGGCCTCGGGAATGGTCCGAGTCTGATGCCAGTCGCCCAGAGCCCAAGCGACGCCGAGGAAGTGCGGATGCGCCGCTGTCGATTCCGTCTTGGCCTGGCTCCGACGAAGGAGCACGTGTCTGGGGCGGTCCGGTCCCGGAGATCGTCGGCATGTCCAGCGTGGCCTCGGTGACGCTCAATGCTGACGCCCGACGAGAATATGTCGTCTGCAGGAGGAGGCTCCCAGGCTTCCCGGGGTTGGACCTTCGAACGCGACGGCCGGAGTCTTCGTCGCCGCAGCCGCCGCCGAAGTCGAGCCCAAGATGGCCGTGGAACAGCAGACCTTGTACGTCCCGGTGGCAACGTATCCACCGATGAGCCTCCCAGTCCTCCGGCGGAGCCCACCGCCGTGGCGCGAGCACTGGCGATGACCTTGCGATTATGAAGAGTCCAAGACCGATGCTACGCTGCCGATGGAAGAAGAGCCCGAAGCCCCCATCCAACCGAAGCTGAAAGGCTCCGGGACCAGGCTTTGCACGACGCTCATCGTCAGATCGCCGAACTTCAAGCGACATGGCCGCCCGGGATGAACAGGAGCGTGCGCGTCTCCAGGTACGAGGAATCCCTGCGCGCCGCCGAGCGCGAGATGAACCGGTCTGAGCGAAGCAGCACAAATCTACCCAACGTGGGCGTGAGATCGAAGAAGCCCGGCGCAAGGAAGCCGCAGATGTCGAGATTGCGAGTCTCCAGCTCCGGCTGCACCAGATCAAGGAGCAACGTTCCCGGAACTCGAAGCGTCTCGTCAAGATGCAGAGCAGACGGTCGCCAGAGAACGGGCCGCGTCTCATCGGGAAGTTGAAGCCATTGCCCGGGATGCTGAACGTCTACGCACCGAAGCTGCCAGGGCTGCCGAGATGGCTGCTGAACGCGTTCGCCAAGAAGAAGTTCAGGCCAAGCGCACTGGAGCACCAGCTCCGCGAAGCCCACGCAAGACAAGTCCGGAGGTCGAACTCTGAGAGACTCAAGAAGCTGAGCTGAAGGCACTTCGGGAACAAGTCGCTGCCGCTTCATCGCACAATCGTCCCTGGGAGCGAGCTCCGTCTCCAGTATCCAGTGGTAATGGACGGTCCAGGAACGCGAGACGCCAGCGAAGTAATCAACGGATGCGTGACCCCCAGCTGGCGCCAGAGCAGGTACCGTGACCAGCGACGGGACAGGTGCAGGAAGATCCGCTGCAAGGTCAGGGCCACGACCACTTTGTGACAGTCCCCGAGTCCGACTCTTCGCGGACGGTGCCGTTTCCTCGGGTCATCAACTTATGCGTGGAAACGGCCCCGAAGTGCCGAGACGAGTCGCCGTAACGACTTCGGTGGCGCCGCCTGCCGCTGCCCACGATATTCCGACGCGAACGCCCTGCTGGACGCTACGATAACTAGCAGCGGCTTCTCCTTCTCGCAGCTGGCTGGACCTCATGGTGGCTTCGACTTCACGCGAAGATCGGAACCCTGGTATGCCCAAGGAACACACCCGCCCTACTCCCCATGGACTCCAGGGCAGAGCGTGCCGGCGACATCGTCCGCAGAGCAGCCGAGCGCCCCAGTCTCAGGGCCGAGTGCCTCGGTTTCGATGTCCCCCGAAGGTCCGCCCCGGCGCCTCGACCCCCGTGAGCTCGGCCTCCCCGCGCTCCTCGGGCCCCGCCGACTCCAGCTCTACCATGGTCCGCTCCTCCGGAGTCAACACGGTCGGCCAGTCTTAGCGCACCTGCGCCTGTACATGGGAACTCAGTACGGCGACAACCTGGGACAGCAGTTTGAGAGCGTGGACCATGCTCCGGCTCGGGCTGGTGAATCCGTGCCCTGGGGCACCCGCCTCGGACGCACCGGGATTCCCGGAGCGTATCCAGCAGGACCGCACTTCCCGGGTATGGCATGAGTTTCCGACCTTTCATCGCTTACGATGCCGTCGAGCCGTTCGACCCTACGCTGTCCCTGGAGAAGCGAAGGTTGTGGTGGGATAAATTCCAGTACACTGCTCTCATGGGTGGATGGCGTGAGCAAGAACGCTGCACCCGGCTGTACAGCCGACTCTCGCATGACGAAGGCACCAAGGCCTGGATCCAACACGCTCCCGGATGCCGTTCTCTACAATTCCGGTCGATCTACCGAGTCCCTCGTGGAACGCTACCTTCGTCTGAAGCAGGAATCCCGAGAGACTCCGAGAACGTTTCTGTGGCGGCTTAACGCAGCCGCTGCCAAAGCCAATGTGGACTTCAGGTCAGCTTCTGGGTGCCGCAGACATTTGAACCAGTTCCTGAAGAATCTCCGGGACCGAGAGCTCCGGCTCAGTCTCCAAGGCCGTCTTTACCTCTCGACCGATGAGATGGAGGAGACTCTTCGCCAAGTCGAGGAGATGAGAGTGGGATGCGCCGGAAACCAGCTAACGACGTCCGGTTCGGTCGTTATAAACCGCCTGGGACCAACTCGGGCCTCCAGCCCGGCCTCCCAGGGGCGAAAGTGCAAGCAGCCTATGTCGCCTCGGCGCATCGCGAATCCCAGAAGTTCCGGACCAGGCACTTTGCGGTGGGAGATGACGACGACTCCGTCTACGATTTCCAGTATGACGAAGAGGGTGACGAATGTTCTCTGGACGAACCCGCTCAGGAAGATGTCTTTCGCGCTGACGCTCCCCGAGGACGGCCCCCGGGATGGCCGATCCCAGGGACGCCCGAGCGGCCCCGACACTGGTGCCCGAGGAATCCCAAGACCGGCTCCTAGTCCACCACTGTGTCCGGAATGTGGACGCCCGGGGCATACCGTCGACAAGTGTTGGCGACTGATGAAGTGTGACCGCTGTGGAGGCAAGCACCCGACGAACATGTGTCGTCGCCGTGAGTGCGAAGCTCGAGGCCAGCTGCACCCCGGGGAATGCGACGTCATCAAAGCCTTCAAGCAAGCGGCCCAACAAGGCCAGCTCCAAGGGGTTTCGGACGAGGTGTTGCAGCATCTACGCAAGGTGCGGCTCCGCCGTTAAACAACTAGGCTCGCTGGGTAGGGACCCAGTACGCGACGAGCCTAAGTCCCGTCAGACCTACTGCGCGTATGCGTTTGTAGGCCTTAACGAACCCCGATGTATGTCAATTGCATCTTCTTCAGCCTCCGAGACCGATTCCGTATATTCGAGTCATGTTGCCCCGGACGAGGACGAACTCTCGTTCCAGCTCCGCCCCGGGCAACGCCGAGGTTGGTGGGAAGATCATGCCTGGAACGACAATTCCAGCTCCGTGGCCCTCGTCCAGGTAGATTTTCCATCACCGTACTTTGCTTATGCTTGACTCGGGCTTCAGCAAGTATTCTCAGCCTAGATCTTGCGCGTAGATTGAAGCTGAAGTTGAAGTCCCGGGGCGAGCTATGGCTTAACGGTATTGACGGAGTCAAAACCAAGGTGACTAACAAGTGTCAAGTCGTGGATACCCTGGGACACCGAGTCGTGTACACTTTCGACATCTGGGTCGGCAACATCGGCCAAGGTATCGACTGTCTCCTGGGCATGAACTTCATGGTAGCGGCGGGGTCCGCCTCTGTGCGAATGAAGGCGAAGTGGTGCTCCCGGACGAAGAACGGGTCCTCTTAGTGGGCGGCCCGACTCGGACCCACCTGGGCCGACCGTCGACGTTGCGGTCTACAATGGTTTGTGGTTGGCACCCGGGAAAGTAGGTATGTTCCTATTCAGTCTAAGGACGTTGACCCCGAGACGATGGACGTGTGGGCAGGCCGGGGAAAATGCTGGGTGACGCTGATCGTCTTCAGCTCCAAGCGAATTCCCGTGGCCGCCCGGGTGGTAAACATCTCTCGGACGCCAACCCAAGTGC
Source organism: Phytophthora tubulina (assembly GCA_014706135.1). NCBI lineage: Eukaryota > Oomycota > Peronosporomycetes > Peronosporales > Peronosporaceae > Phytophthora > Phytophthora tubulina. The sequence goes on from JACBOY010000259.1 coordinate 12,732, forward strand.
TCCGCACACGAGCGTGGCCACTCTGACGGAGAAGGGCGTCTTCCCCTGGGAACCAACTTTGTGCGTCCTGGGACGTATCAGTACGAAGAACGCGAGTTCCTGGTGTATGAGAACGCGTTCCCCGGGCACTGAGCGTCGCCTTGCAGCAAAGCTCGGGAGCTGGAGCGGAACGCCCCTCCTCTAGTCGAGAAGCCGGAGTACCCGACACCGACTGGCATCCTGAAGCGACCCCGCCACCTGACGCTGCGGTCAAGAGGAAAGTGGTGAGCGACCGGCAGCGCCAACCAAACCTCGCCCGAGACCGTCATGACGGCCTGTCTCGGCCCCCTCGGAGTCACTCGAAGACGCCATGCCAGCATCGAGTGCGCCAGGGTTCTCTCCCGGAGGGCTGCGAGGCCCCGGATGTCCCGTTAGACTCCAAGTCTCCGGACCACGTCCCGAACTCCTCAGGGGCGCTTCTACCTCAGAGTTGTCCGCCGCGCAGGAGTTGGACTAGGGTGTTCCCAGAGACGCAGCCCATGCCGGCGCCGTCCAGTCTGACTCAAGCGTTTCTGATGGTAGAGGCTGCTGGGGTTCGCTTCCTGCGGAGCCGGCAGTGTACTATCACCACGGCTCAGACTTCGTTCTTCTAGACATGCTCAAGAACCAGCTCGCGTATCTTCCAGATCTGAGTGACCTGAAACCCGAGGCGAGGATTGATGACGCTGTCGTGGGCGACCCCAGGAGACGAGTCCCGAGGAGGAAGAACGTCTCCGCTTGATCCTGCGGCGTCACAGTGATTTTCCTGGGAGAAGGTAATGCTCTTCCGTCACCGGCCCGGGGCGTCGTGTGCGACCTGGATGTCGGGGATGCAAAACCCATTTCCCAGCGAGCCCGACGGATTCCCGGGAGGTGTTGACCAAAGTATACGAACTTCTCAAGCGACTCCTGGAGACCGGCCTGATCGAGTATTCCGACTCTGCCTGGGCTTCCCCATCGTCATCGTCATGAAGAAGAACGGCAAGGACATCCGTCTCTGCATCGACTACCGGCTGGTGAACCAGCTAATCAAGCTGATGAACTACCCGCTTCCTCTGATTGACGAACTGATGAGCAACTTCTCGGCGACGATGTGGTTTATGACTCTGGATATGGCAAGTGGTTTCTGGGCGGTCCCCATGACAGCCCGAGCCAAGCTGATTTCGGCGTTCATCTGTCCTCTCGGGCACCAGTGGTGGCGCATGCCGTTCGGGTTGAAGAATGCACCGCTCATCTACCAGCAGCTCCTGGACAATTGTCTGTGGGGTTTTGTGCGTCTTCCCCGGAAGAGGAGAAACTTGTCGACCCGGAGGTGCTCGAGTTCCTTGGACTTCAACGGCTGATCAAGATGCCCAAGTGTCCCAGGGCACGGAGCCCCGGGGCGGTGGTCTCCCGGACCAGTACAGACACAGTGTTCCACCAACCGGGTTGCCCCGGAACAAATGGGACCTGTCCTGTCCAGGAGTTCGTACATCGACGACATTATCTACGGAGCCCCGTCCTGGGACGACTTGTGCAAGACCCTGGATCCTTTGCTGTACAGGTGCGCTACTGGAACATCTCCGTCAGCCTCCCGAAGAGCGAGTTCGGCGTGAAGAAGTGCAAATACCTCGGACACGATATCAGCTCGGACGGAATCCGGACATCGCCCAAGCTCGCCCAGAAAGTCCTGGACTTGCCGTTCCCGGGGACTCGGGGGTTCATTCCTTCCTGGGAAGCCTCAACTATTACAGCAAGTTCATCGAAGACTTGCCGGTGATTGCAGCGGTTCTGTACGAGTTGTCGGGTGAACAGCTCGGTCTGGGAGGGATCTGGACAAGGCGAAGCACGCCAGCTCCTGAAAGATCGTCTGGTGTCGACTCCGTTGCTCCAGCACCCGACCCCAAGAGGCAGTACGTGATTATCTTGCATGCGAATCGCTGGGCGATTAGTGTAGTCCTGGGTAGGATTACGATGGCATTGTACGCGACCTGTTCGTTTGTCGGCCGAGTCCTCCATGACGCTGAGTTAGATATCACCCGGCCGAAAAGGTGCTGCTCCGGGACCTGAATAATTGTCACACGATGATCACGGGATGCTCCGAAAGATCCGAGTGTATACGCGGTACTCAGTCCTGGGATGGCTGTTCAAGTCCAAGACGGTAGATGCCTCAAGTGGGCCGTCAACCTGTCCCTGGGACTGGACATCCGGCGGGTCGAGCGCGACGAGGATGGCCTTGCGGCAATCCTGGGCGCGGGTATCACCCCGGGAACACCTGGACGAAGTCGCTGAGGACCTCATCCCGTCCAAGGGCTCCAAGATCAACCCCCGGTCAGCCTAAATGCTCTCCAGCGACCATATCGGGCATCTGTTGAGTTTTGACGGAGCCGCGAAGAAGGACGGGTCTGGGGGCGCAGCTTACATTTTGTGGAAGTTACCTTCCTGGGAGATCATAGCCGCCCAGGCCCGTTTCTCTCGGAAGTGACGGTGAACGAAGCAGAGTACTCGGACCTGATCAAAGGAAATGCACTTGGCTCTGGAGTCAGGTGTCCAGGATCTTGTGGTTGTAGGAGACTCGCGTTTGGCGATCCAGCAACTTCAATGCGTGATTAATTGTACTCAGCCCCACCTGCAGAGATTGCTCCAGGAAGCCGAACAGCTCCAGACCCGGTTCAAGTCCATGCGCCTGGTTCACGTGAAACGTGACTTTAACGCTGCGGCGGACTACATCTCCAAGCGAGTCACGCGGGAGCAGACATGTAAAAGTCACCGATCCCGAGGAACTCAAGCTCCTCCAGGTCTTAATCGGATCCACGAGAAACTGATGAAGGAGCCGAGCCCAAGAGAAACGTCACTGATAGAGTCGGCCTTTATGGCCACGGCTATCGGGACCCCAGAGACCGCCAGGAGTCGGATGTCTTTGTCAGGGCAAGGAGCAACAACTCCCGGACGAAAGAGCCACCGGATGATGCCGCGGGGCCGACGAAGACACATAGGAATCTGCTGTAGAGGCTCGAGGACAGCGACAGTACCAGGAGGAGTGATCCTGAGGAAGCCGGAAGGAGCGGTGGAGACGGATCTGCGCCCATCAGGCTCTGGACCCGGAGTTGAAACCTATTATGAGTTTCCTCCGGGTGAGACTGAACAGCTCTCCCTGAAACAGACAACCCACCTGGCGAAGATCGCAGGGCAGTTCGTGCTCGACTCCCGGGAAATCCTGTTCTACGTTAGTCGAGACCCCAGGTCGTCCTCGGACCTCAGCGATCACCTTAGGCTAGTGGTTCCCCAGGATCTTCGAAACAACATCCTTCATCACTGTCACACAGACATGCAGGTGGTCACCAAGGCATACTACGGACGTACGAGCGACTACGGAAAATTCTACTGGAATGGAATGTTCAAGGCAGCTGAGAAGTACGTTAAGAGTGTGTGGATTGCGTGACAGATAAATGGAGTACCTCGGAACCCGGGACCTTCCCAGGAAACATCCTGGCGACCAGGACCTTGCAGGTTGTCTCCATGGATTTCGTGATGCCGCTTCCCCGGACAGCCAGGGTAATGTAGCACTACTCCTGTTCCAGTGTTCCTTCTCGGGATTCATCATGTGCAAAGCCATGGAAGGAACCGAAATTCAAGATGTGGCCGAGGCGTACGGGAAGTCGTGTTCAGGCGATTCGGGGCTAGCGAGCTAGTCAGCCACGACCAGGACCCGCACTTCATGGGACGTGTCTTCAAGCTGTTCCGGGAGATGATCAGAAGCCAGCAGCGAGCGACCCTGGCCTACCGGCCCCAGGCCAACGGCCAGCAGGAACGGTCCGTGCAGGCGGTCGTCCGGCGTCCGGGCCTATGTAGAAACAGTCAATCAGAGTGACTGGGACGAACTGGCCGAGAAGCTCATGTGGGCACTGAACACGTCCTATGACTTCACACGACTAGACACCCCTTTCATCCTGGTCCATGGCTGGGATGCCCAAGGTACCGTGGAAGCTATGATAGGAGACGTGCCCCGGGAACTCCAACTTCGAGACGCCTACGAGTGGCGCATCAAGATCCAACGCCAAGTGGAAAATGCGGGGGCCTGGTCCCGGATCTTCAGGCGAAGGCCAAGGTCCGAAGAGCCCGGGAACATAACCGCCGCTGGAAACAGCTCTCGGACCGTCTTAAGGAGGTTTCGAAGTCGGGGACGCGGTGTGGCTGTACCTGGCTCGAGTTCGCCCGGGTTGACCCAGAAGCTGGCCCACCTCTGGCGCGGACCCTTCCAGATCATCGAGAAGAGCGACGACTTCCGGTACCGCTTGCAGACTGAAGGCACCGTTTACAGGTTCTATCCTGGGTGCATCGGTCGGCTGAAGCCCAGTGCGTTGTTCCCGGAACGCCCAAGCGAAACCCTCGAGATCCCGGAAGACGACGATTTTGACGCCGCCTTGCTTCGCGAGGACAGCTGGGACCTGACGAAGGATCCGGGGAATCCGAGGTCGAAGCTATCACGGATGTACGATGGATCAAGAGGACCCGTACCAGCCGTCGACTCAAAGTACAAGGTGAAGTGGAAAAACTACGATGACCCGGAGTGGATTCCCCAGAGGCGTTTGAACTGCGGCCGACTCCTGTACGAGTTCGACCAGGGCGAGCGCGCACCTGCCCGTTTCCAGGCGATGCAGTCCGGAGACGATCTCCCGGACGATGAAGTCCGGTAGAGCCTGGGGCGGGGACCCGGAGTCCGCTGTTAAGCTGACTCTGGTGTGCCCCCCAGAAACCCTGGGTCCCGGATGGGATTACTCTCTGGGACTCAGAAGGTTGCGTATTTTTATATTTTTCTACATGTTACCAAGGGAGAGACGTGCAGATCGACCTGGAGACCCCTCGGGAATCCGGCGCTGAACCATCGGAGACTCGAGGTTAAGAGGATACAAAGTACAAGAAACATGGAACAGGACACGATCGCATGGAAACACATCACCTGGATTAATTAAGAAGGAGGAATGAATGAAGAAGCCACGGCTGGGGCGGAGAACAGGCAGAGCTGTGCAGAACTTATCTCGGGGAATCGGGAAATTCACCCCATTCGGAGTCGGGATGGCCAGGCGCTCAACGGGGTCCAGAACGCGCGAAGCCCACGTCTGAGGGCCCTGGACAAGTGCTCCTCGTCAGCCGAAGAACCCCAGTAGATACGGGCCGGCTCGCGTGTGTCCAAGATGGCCAGCTGCTCTTCGAGCGTCCTGTTGGCTCGAGCGTCCATGGGAATCCAAGCTGCGACGTTCCGAGGACGACGCCACAGGCCAGGCTCACTTCGAAATAGCTTCCGCCCCTCCTCGGGCAGTTCTTGGATCTCCTTCTTCCCCACGAAGCGAGCTGCTGACCAATCCTTCTGGAGCTTGCTGCGGGCCGCGTAGGGTATCTTGTTGTCATCATTCTGGCGGTCCATCTCGATCTAGTGAAGACGTTCCCAGAAGACCCGACGCCACTCAAACATTAGCGTGACATAAAAGTCGACGACGAGCCAGAAGAGAGCGCTCAGGGTTCCCCGCGCGAACCAGAGTACAGTGGCACGACGCTTGAACATGACGTCCCAGGGCATCTCCTGTCCCGGGAACACCCCGATCATGAGACCTTCATACTCCTCGGGGTTGAAACGAGCCTGAGCCGTCTTTGCCGAGTTCGCTATGCACTTGTAGTCAGGGAGCCTCGGGTTTGGGCCCCGAAGTGCCGCTGGACGGACAAACCCGAACCAGGTACACGATCGAGGACTTGGCGTCGCCTGTATCCTCATGAACGTCCTCGGGACCCATGCCGTCCGGCTGCGCCAACCGCCGCACACGCGGAACCGGACTCTCCTCCTCGGTTGAAGCATCGGAAAAGGTACTCGGGCAGCGCAACTACTGAGCGCGGGCGTTTCTTCTCCGAGGGAGATGATGCCGCTGGAAGTGGCTTGGGACTTGAGATGCTCGAAGACCGAGAACGCTTTTGCTGAGGCCTGGGAGTGGTGGGCTTCCGGGAACGCCGAGAAGAACTACCCTCATCCGAGGCATCCTCGTCAAGGTCGGACGGTACGGGACTGTCGGGGCGCTCAGTGGGGATCTTGGGCCAAGGTCGATCAAGGCCGACCTCCCAGCCACACTTCTGAGCGAGGGCCACCGCCTTGTTGAAGAACTCCTCTGGAACGTGCCTCAATCAATCCACCTGGTCAAGGATCTGCAGGCAGAGTATCCGGCCTAGAATTTCCAGCAGCACGTCCTCCCGGATGTATGTGTGGATCACGAACTCCTTCTCGAGCTCATTTCGAACGGCGTCCTCGGCGTCTTGG
>JACBOY010000260.1:0-14101 GCA_014706135.1 Phytophthora tubulina
AAACCTATATAGAACTGTATTTCATGGGATGACCAGGTAGCCAGTTTATAATTTCTTTTCAAGAGCCCTATAATTAGGACAAACACCGGAGCTACCAAATTTAGAAGCTAGATTCTGTGTAGATTTGGTTAAATCATGTAAAGTTTGGTACCATGAAAGAGACGGTTTTCGTGTTTCGGGTTGAACTTTGGTCAGTGCGAAAGTAAAATACCTTACGGGCGGGAAAACCCGAGTTTTTGAAAGTTTGAGCGCGCGATTTCGAAGTTCGTGGCAGTCGTCGATCCCCGTTTTGGAAGCAGAAGCTGGAGTGAAGGTCGAATGGGCCACACAGCAAGTTGTATTGCGGTATTTCTCAGGATCTGATTGTGTTGCTAATGATAATATGCATACTCAGGGGCACGCTGTTACTGATTCGCAGCGCGACGGCGCTGAACGAAAGTCGCACCCGTAAGAATGAGCGGCAGCATCACGCCCCAGCAAGAGCTGATATCCAGCTGAGGCATCCGCTGCCAGTGTACAATCAACAGGCGCTAGAGACACATCGCGCGGAGCAAGCCGCACGTGTCCGGGAAGAAGAGAAGGCCACGCATATGGCGCTGCACGGTCTTCAGCGCTTCACACGAAAGACGGCAGACACACTGCGGAAGGGCCACGAAGATACATCGGGTGGACGCTGGGAAGCACGCGCGCTGAGGGTTATATACAGCGATCAAAGAGACCATGGTCGAGGAAGTGCCTTGGAAGAGGTTTTTGAGGCGTTGGAAGAGACGGATGCCGAGTCTTCCCCGAATGGTACGGATGACTCGGACTTTAAAGATGTTCCCTCCACGCATCCAGCTGAAGACAGCAACAGAGAAGGCGACGGTGCGCCCAAGATAGTCGGAGAAGAATCGTTTGAGGAGGAGGTGGACGGAGACGAAGAGAAGGGCGCAGAAGACACACTCGACGGTACTAAAGCCGACGCCGATGAGAGACAGCGTTGAAGACGATCTTAGTGCAGAAGAGGACGTGGAGGGCGACGAAAGTTTGGTGGCTCACCAAATTTACACCAAACACAAAATAAATTTGGTGAATCAAGTACTACATCCCGTCAGATGGCGGAAGCGGTCACGCCCATTTTCTTTGACGGCTTCAAGACCACGTGGATGTGATACAGTGCCCTCGTGTTTTCCCGGAAGCCCAGTCCAACTACCATGACTGTCGCTCCCCAGAAGGTGTGACACCGCAGTGTCACGAAGAATGGATTCTCGAGGAGCGGACCTCGAAGAGCCGGTTTACGACGAGCCACGACGAAGAGAGATCCGACCATAGTGTCACCGAGTCATCTAGCAGATCCCTAGGATATACATATGCTAAGTGTCGCCCGGGGCCTATATCCCGGGCAGACAACTAAATTCAGTCTAACTTTTCCCTCAAGCACACAGAGCTCCAATTTGGATACCTGAACACTAAGGAAGAGGTCACGGGCCGGGAATCCGTGATAGAAGGCTAAACTCCCCAGGTAAACCCATATTCTATTTGTCAGGTTTCTCCTAGGAGATCCAGGCATTCCATATCTGTTGCTCCGGAGCGCGATCTGGCCGGCACGGAAGGTAACACTTCATATTCTCTGGGTCTCACCTGTGGGTCTCGCCCCGAAACTTTGAGCGGCCGTCGCCGGTGGAGTATCTCTCCGAAAGACCTAGTGTATATATTCTAGTTGCGTATACCCCTATCACCCCGGGAAGTTGGTAGCATCCCCGGGCGACTGTTTGTATTGCTACCCGTACGAGGTCCAGCTCAGACCTCAGACAACTAAATAAGCCACCCAGCGTACTGTATAAGGTCGGGACTTCATATGGAGTTCTCAGTGGTTGACCTTTTCCTCGATCCAAACAACAGTTTCGTTAGAGGGTACACAAGGTGAGGTTACTGACCGGGCTTCCCCAAGGACCTTCTCTCTCGTAGAAGACATCCCCAAGGAGCCCACGGCCCCGGATAAATCCCTCGTCCGGGCGGGCCGTCTATCCTCAAGGAGCTTCTCTCCTGATCCAAAGTTTGCACAAGGCGCACCTAAAGTCCCAGGACCCCCGGAAGGTGGTGTTCTGGTAGTGCCAGGGGCGAAAGTTCCAAGCGCTACATCACAACTGGTGCGCGTGCCCGGATCGGGGTAAGTTTGATCACTCACAACTCTTTTATTATGTCACAAGAACCTACAGATACGCTACAGCCTCGGGACAACCGGGACCCAGCCTCACGCGGTACTGCGAGAGGTGGAGCCGGACGCGGGGACGCCCTCGTCTTGAAGCTCCAAGTCCGCGTCGTTTGGCTCTTCCCGCTCCTGGTCAAGGAGATCCGGAACCGTCGAGCTTGACGAACATCCCAAGCTCCGGAGACACCGACGACACCAAGACCGAGTTGGACGACGACCGACTGGCGCCGAATGCCGCAGGGAACCGCGAGTTGGCGGTTGCTGACTTGCCGCGAACTGTGGCCCCGCCTGCTTCCCCTGGGAACGCAGGCACAAGACCAGTGGGGACGCCCACCCCGGCAGTGGGGTCAAACGCTGCCCGTGCGGCGGAGCAATCCATCGCTTTGTCTGCTTCCCCGGGAACGCAGACACAAACCCGGTGAGTTCGCTCACCACCCGCGGCTCAGAGCAATCCGGAGCTGCCATAGTTCGGGAACCAAGAGCTGGCCCAAGTACCCCGGAGATCGCCGGCGACGCAGACTTATACGACGTTGAACCTACATCCAGAAGTCGCCGCCTCCTGGGAACCCCAACAAGGCCCGGCACCCGAGTGCTCTAGCTCTGGGGCGCCGACTCTCCGAAGCCCAGCTGCGCCAGTACGTCGAGGCCCAAGTCGAACGCTGGATGTCCAGGGACCCGAGCGTGGTGTCGCCTCCGGACCCGTACTACCCGGAGCGGCGTCATTGGCCGATGCGGAATTGGCTCATGGAGAAGAAGGAGACAATCCGACACCTCCGGGAGATCAACCAGTTAGACGGCTCGGGGCGACCTTGGACGGCCAACTACCGTGCCGAGTGTCGTTGCTTGCCCGTGGTCTCGGACCGGCTTGCCCACCAGGTCGACCTGGAATGGCTTCGCTTCGGTGATGGCTCCCGGGACTGCACGTCGGTGATCGCCCTGCTGCAGACCATGCTCTACGACGCGGGCTTCGCATTCATCAACCTGGTCCCGGCTTGGAGGCGTTCTGCTCGCCCGGAGTTCTCCGAGGCCCAAGACTCGCAGTTCATGTCGGACGCCCTGTTTCTCTGGGGCTTCTGGTCGTGGAGCAAGACGCCTGGAATCAGATCGCTGAAGGCCGCCGGTACAGTGCGCGCCGCGAAGAAGTACCGTTCCAGACCCTGGATCCGGAAGCCGTGGCAGCGTACCCGGTCGACGACGACGGCGACGTGCTGATGCTGACACCGGAGGATCATGAACTCCTGGGACCGGCCGTGGTCATGCGCTTGCGCTTGGCCCAAGTCCGGCCTCGGGAATGGTCCGAGTCTGATGCCAGTCGGAACCCAAGCGACGCCGAGGAAGTGCGGATGCGCCGCTGTCGATTCCGTCTTGGCCTGGCTCCGACGACGGAGCACGTGTCTGGTGGTCCGGTCCCGGAGATCGTCGGCATGTCCAGCGTGGCCTCGGGACGCTCCGATGCTGACGCCCGACGAGAATATGTCGTCTGCGGGGAGGCTCCCAGGCTTCCCCGGGACTTGGACCTTCGAACGCGACGACCGGAGTCTTCGTCGCCGCAGCCGCCGCCGAAGTCGAGCCCACGATGGCCGTGGAACAGCAGACCGTGTACGTTCCGGTGGCAACGTACCCACCGATGAGCCTCCCAGTCCTCCGCGGAGCCACCGCCGTGGCGCGAGCACTGGAAGATGACCTTGCGATTACGAAGGGTCCAAGACCGATGCTACGCTACCGATGGAAGAGAGCCCGAAGAGCCCCGTCCAACCGAAGCTGAAAGGCGCCGGGACCAGGCTTTGCACGACGCTCATCGTCAGATCGCCGAACTTCAAGCGACCATGGCTCGGGATGAACAGGAGCGTGCGCGTTCAAGCGTACGAAGAACCCTGCGCGCCCAAGCCGCCGAGCGCGAGATGAACCGGTCTGAGCGCAAGCAGCACAAATCTACCCAACGTGGCCGCGAGATCGAGGAAGCCCGGCGCAAGGAAGCCGCGGATGTCGAGATTGCGAGTCTCCAGCTCCGGCTGCACCAGATCAAGGAGCAACGTTCCCGGGAACTTGAAGCGTCTCGTCAAGATGCAGAGCAGACGGTCGCCAGAGAACGGGCCGCGTCTCATCGGGAAGTTGAAGCCATTGCCCGGGATGCTGAGCGTCTACGCACCGAAGCTGCCAGGGCTGCCGAGATGGCTGCTGCGTTCGCCAAGAAGAAGTTCAGGCCAAGCGCGATGGAGCACCAGCTCCGCGAAGCCCACGCAAGACAAGTCCGGTCGAACTCTGAGAGGCTCAAGAAGCTGAGTTGAAGGCGCTTCGGGAACAAGTCGCTGCCGCTTCATCGCACAATCGTCCCGGGGAGCGGCTCCGTCTCCAGTATCCAGTGGTAATGGACGGTCCAGGAACGCGAGACGCCAGCGGAGTAATCAACGGACGCGTGACCCCCAGCTGGCACCGAGCAGGTACCGTGACCAGCGACGGGACAGGTGCAGGAAGATCTGCTGCAATGGGAGCCACGACCACTTTGATGACAGTCCCGAGTCCGACTCTTCGCGGACGGTGCCGTTTCCTCGAGTCATCAACTTATGCGTGAAACGGCCCCTAAGACCGAGACGAGTGTCGCCGTAACGACTTCGGTGGCGCCGCCAGACGTCTGCCGCGCCCACGATATTCCGATGACGCAGCCGCCTGCTGGACGCTACGACCAGGAGCAGCGGCTTCTCCTTCTCCACGGTGGCTGGACCTCATGGTGGCTTCGACTTCCACGAAGATCGAACCCTGGTATGCCCAAGGAACACACCCCGCCCTACTCCCCATGGACTCCAGGGCAGAGCGTGCCGGCGACATCGTACACAGAGCAGCCGAGCGCCCCAGTCTCAGGGCCGAGTGCCTCGGTTTCGATGTCCCCCGAAGGTCCGCCCCGGCGCCTCGGGTCCGCGAGCTCGGCCTCCCCGCGCTCCTCGGGCCCCGCCGACTCCAGCTCTACCATGGTCCGCTCCTCCGGAGTCAACAGGACGGCCGGTCGCTAGCGCACCTGCCTGTACCCGGGAACTACAGTACGGCGACAACCTGGGACAGCAGTTTCGAGAGCGTGGACCATGCTCCGGCTCGGGCTGGTGAATCACCTGGCCGGCACCCGCCTCGGACGCACCGGGATTCCCCGGAGCGTATCCAGCAGGACCGCACTTCCCCGGTATGGCATGAGTTTCCGACCTTTCATCGCTTACGACGCCGTCGAGCCGTTCGACCCTACGCTGTCCCTGGAGAAGCGAAGGTTGTGGTGGGATAAATTCCAGTACACTGCTCTCATGGGTGGATGGCGCGAGCAAGAACGCTGCACCCGGCTGTACAGCCGACTCTCGCATGACGAAGGCACCAAGGCCTGGATCCAGCAACTCCCGGACGCCGTCGCCGGAGCTGGCAACAGCTGTCTGACAAGTTCGCCAAGGAATTCAGTCGATCTACCGAGTCCCTCGTGGAACGCTACCTTCGTCTGAAGCAGGAATCGGGAGACTCCGAGAACGTTTCTGTGGCGGCTTAACGCAGCCGCTGCCAAAGCCAATGTGGACTTCAGGTCAGCTTCTGGGTGCCGCAGACATTTGAACCAGTTCCTGAAGAATCTCCGGGACCGAGAGCTCCGGCTCAGTCTCCAAGGCCGTCTTTACCTCTCGACCGATGAGATGGAGGAGACTCTTCGCCAAGTCGAGGAGATGGAGAGTGGAATGCGCCGGAAGCCAGCTAACGACGTCCGGTTCGGTCGTTATAAACCGCCTGGGACCAACTCGGGCCCTCCAGCCCGGGCCTCCCAGGGGCGAAAGTGCAAGCAGCCTATGTCGCCTCGGCACATCGCGAATCCCAGGAAGTCCCGGACCAGGCACTTTGCGGTGGGAAGATGACGACGACTCCGTCTACGATTTCCAGTATGACGAAGAGGGTGACGAATGTTCTCTGGACGAACCCGCTCAGGGATGTCTTTCGCTGACGCTCCCCGAGGACATGGCCCCGGGATGGCCGATCCCAGGACGCCCGAGCGGCCCGGACACTGGTGCCCGAGGAATCCCAAGACCGGCTCCTAGCCCACTGTGTCCGGAATGTGGACGCCCGGGGCATACCGTCGACAAGTGTTGGCGACTGATGAAGTGTGACCGCTGTGGAGGCAAGCACCCGACGAACATGTGTCGTCGCCGTGAGTGCGAAGCTCGAGGCCAGCTGCACCCCGGGAATGCGACGTCATCAAAGCCTTCAAGCAAGCGGCCCAACAAGGTCAGCTCCAAGGGGTTTCGGACGAGGTGTTGCAGCATCTACGCAAAGGTGCGGCTCCGCCGTTAAACAACTAGGCTCGCTGGGTAGGGACCCAGTACGCGACGAGCCTAAGTCCCGTCAGACCTACTGCGCGTATGCGTTTGTAGGCCTTAACGAACCCCAATGTATGTCAATTGCATCTTCTTCAGCCTCCGAGACCGATTCCGTATATTCGAGTCATGTTGCCCCGGACGAGGACGAACTCTCGTTCCAGCTCCGCCCCGGGCAACGCCGAGGTTGGTGGGAAGATCATGCCTGGAACGACAATGCCAGCTCCGTGGCCCTCGTCCAGGTATCGATTTTCCATCACCGTACCTTGCTTATGCTTGACTCGGAGCTTCAGCAAGTATTCTCAGCCTAGATCTTGCGCGTAGATTGAAGCTGAAGTTGAAGTCCCGGGGCGAGCTATGGCTTAACGGTATTGACGGAGTCAAAACCAAGGTGACTAACAAGTGTCAAGTCGTGGTTACCCTGGGACACCGAGTCGTGTACACTTTCGACATCTGGGTCGGCAACATTGGCCAAGGTATCGACTGTCTCCTGGGCATGAACTTCATGGTAGCGGCCGGGGTCCGCCTCTGTGCGAATGAAGGCGAAGTGGTGCTCCCGGACGAAGAACGGGTCCTCTTAGTGGGCGGCCCGACTCGGACCCACCTGGGCCAGACCGTCGACGTTGCGGTCTACAATGGTTTGTGGTTGGCACCCGGGAAAGTAGGTATGTTCCTATTCAGTCTAAGGACGTTGACCCCGAGACGATGGACGTGTGGGCAGGCCGGGGAAAATGCTGGGTGACGCTGATCGTCTTCAGCTCCAAGCGAATTCCCGTGGCCGCCCGGGTGGTAAACATCTCTCGGACGCCAACCCAAGTGCTCCCGCACACGAGCGTGGCCACTCTGACGGAGAAGGGCGTCTTCCCCTGGAACCAACTTTGTGCGTCCTGGGACGTATCAGTACGAAGAACGCGAGTTCCTGGTGTATGAGAACACGCGTTCCCCAGGCACTGAGCGTCGCCTTGCAGCAAAGGCTCGGGAGCTGGAGCGGACCGCCCCTCCTCTAGTCGAGAAGCCGGAGTACCCGACACCGACTGGCATCCTGAAGCGACCCCGGCCTCCTGACGCTGCGGTCAAGAGGAAAGTGGACCGAGCCCGGCAGCGCCAACCGGCCCTCGCCCGAGACCGTCATGACGGCCTGTCCTCGGCCCCCTCGGAGTCACTCGAAGACGCCATGCAAGCATCGAGTGCGCTGGGTTCTCCTCCCGAGCGGCTGGCGAGGCCCCGGATGTCCCGTTAGACTCCAAGTCTCCGGACCACGTCCCGAAGCTCCTCAGGGGGCGCTTCTACCTCAGAGTTGTCCGCCGCGCAGGAGTTGGCTAGGGTGTTCCCAGAGACACAGCCCATGCCGGCGCCGTCCAGTCTGACTCAAGCGTTTCTGATGGTGTTGCTGCCGGGGATTCGCTTCCTGCGGAGCCGGCAGTGTACTATCACCACGGCTCAGACTTCGTTCTCCTAGACATGCTCAAGAACCAGCTCGCGTATCTTCCAGATCTGAGTGACCTGAAACCCGAGGCGAGGATTGATGACCTGTCGTGGGCGACCCCCAGGAGACGAGTCCCGAGGAGGAAGAACGTCTCCGAGTGATCCTGCGGTGTCACAGGTGATCTTCCTGGGAGAAGGTAATGCTCTTCCGTCACCGGCCCGGGGCGTCGTGTGCGACCTGGATGTCGGGGATGCAAAACCCATTCCCAGCGAGCCCGACGGATTCCCGGAGAGGTGTTGACCAAAGTATACGAACTTCTCAAGCGACTCCTGGAGACCGGCCTGATCGAGTATTCCGACTCTGCCTGGGCCTCCCCCATCGTCATCGTCATGAAGAAGAACGGCAAGGACATCCGTCTCTGCATCGACTACCGGCTGGTGAACCAGCTAATCAAGCTGATGAACTACCCGCTTCCTCTGATTGACGAACTGATGAGCAACTTCTCGGCGACGATGTGGTTTATGACTCTGGATATGGCAAGTGGTTTCTGGGCGGTCCCCATGACAGCCCGAGCCAAGCTGTTTCGGCGTTCATCTGTCCTCTCGGGCACTTCCAGTGGAGGCGCATGCCGTTCGGGTTGAAGAACGCACCGCTCATCTACCAGCAGCTCCTGGACAATTGTCTGTGGGGTTTTGTGCGTCTTCCCCGGAAGAGGAGAGCTTGTCGACCCGGAGGTGCTCGAGTTCCTTGGACTTCATCGGCTGATCAAGATGCCCAAGTGTCCCAGGGCACGGAGCCCCGGGGGCGGTGGTCTCCCGGACCAGTACAGACACAGTGTTCCACCAGAACCGGGTTGCCCCGGAACAAATGGGACCTGTCCTGTCCAGGAGTTCGTACATCGACGACATTATCTACGGAGCCCCGTCCTGGGACGACTTGTGCAAGACCCTGGATGCTTTGCTGTACAGGTGCGCTACTGGAACATCTCCGTCAGCCTCCCGAAGAGCGAGTTCGGCGTGAAGAAGTGCAAGTACCTCGGACACGATATCAGCTCGGACGGAATCCGGACATCGCCCAAGCTCGCCCAGAAAGTCCTGGACTTGCCGTTCCCGGGGACTCTCAAGGGGTTCAATCCTTCCTGGGAAGTCTCAATTATTACAGCAAGTTCATCGAAGACTTGCCGGTGATTGCAGCGGTTCTGTATGAGTTGTCGGATGAACAGCTCCGGTCTGGGAGGACCTGGACAAGGCGAAGCACGCCTTCCAGCTCCTGAAAGATCGTCTGGTGTCGACTCCGTTGCTCCAGCACCCAGACCCCAAGAGGCAGTACGTGATTATCTTGCATGCTAATCGCTGGGCGATTAGTGCAGTCCTGGGACAGGATTACGATGGCATTGTACGACCTGTTCGTTTTGTCGGCCGAGTCCTCCATGACGCTGAGTTGAGATATCACCCGGCCGAAAAGGAGGTGCTAGCCTTGCTCCGGGTCCTGAATAATTGTCACACGATGATCACGGGATGCTCCGAGAAGACGATCCGAGTGTATACGCGGTACTCGGTCCTGGGATGGCTGTTCAAGTCCAAGACGGTAGATGCCTCAAGTGGGCCGTCAATCTGTCTCCTTGGGACTGGACATCCGGCGAGTCGAGCGTGACGAAGATGGCCTTGCGGCAATCCTGGGCGCGGGTATTACCCCCGGGAACACCTGGACGAAGTCGCCGAGGACCTCATCCCGTCCAAGGCTCCAAGATCAAGACCCCCGGTCAGCCTGGAAATGCTCTCTAGCGACCATGTCGGGCATCTGTTAAGTTTTGACGGAGCCGCGAAGAAGGACGGGTCTGGTGGCGCAGCTTACATCCTGTGGAAGTTACCATCCTGGGAGATCGTAGCCGCCCAGGCCCGCTTTCTCTCGGAAGTGACGGTGAACGAAGCAGAATACTCGGGCCTGATCAAGGAAATGCACTTGGCCCTGGAGTCAGGTGTCCAAGATCTTGTGGTTGTAGGAGACTCGCGTCTGGCGATCCAGCAACTTCAAGGTGATTAATTGTACTCAGCCCCACCTGCAGAGATTGCTCCAGGAAGCCGAACAGCTCCAGACCCGGTTCAAGTCCGTGCGCCTGGTTCACGTGAAACGTGAGTTCAATGCTGCGGCAGACTACATCTCCAAGCGAGTCACGCGGGAGCAGACATGCCTGGAAGTCACCGATCCCGAGGAACTCAAGCTCCTCCAGGTCTTAATCGGATTCACGAGAAACTGATGAAGGAGCCGGGCCCAAGGAAACGTCACTGATAGAGTCGGCCTTTATGGCCACGGCTCTCGGAACCCTCGGAGACCGCCAGGAGTCTAGATGTCTTTGTCATGACCAGGGCCAGGGAGCAACAACTCGGAGAAAATACACCGGAGGATGATGCCGCGAGGCCGACGAAGACACATAGGAATCTGCGGTAGAGGCTCGAGGACAGCGACAGTACCGGAGGAAGTGGATCCCGAGGAAGCCCGGAAGGAGCGTTGGAGACGGATTTGTGCTCATCAGGCTCTGGACCCGGAGTTGAGACCTATTATGAGTTTCCTCCGGGCCGAGACCGAACAGCTCTCCCTGAAGCAGACGACTCACTTGGCGAAGATCGCAGGGCAGTTCGTGCTCGACTCCCGGGAAATCCTGTTCTACGTTAGTCGGGAAACCCCAGGACGTCCTCGGACCTCAGCCGATCATCTCAGGCTAGTGGTTCCCCAGGACCTCCGAAACGACATCCTTCACCATTGTCACACGGACATGCAAGGTGGTCACCAAGGCATACTGCGGACTTATGAGAGACTACGTAGGGAATTCTACTGGATGGAATGTTCAAGGCAGCCGAGAAGTACGTTAAGGAGTGTGTGGATTGCGTGACAGATAAGGGAGTACCTCGGAACCCGGGACCTTCCCGGAAATATCCTGGCGACCAGGACCTTGCAGGTTGTCTCCATGGATTTCGTGATGCCGCTTCCCGGACAGCCCGGGTAATGTAGCACTACTCCTGTTCCAGTGTTCCTTCTCGGGATTCATCATGTGCAAAGCCATGGAAGGAACCGAAATTCAAGATGTCGCCGAGGCGTACGGGGAAGTCGTGTTCAGGCGATTCGGGGCTAGCGAGCTAGTCAGCCACGACCAGGACCCGCACTTCATGGGACGTGTCTTCAAGCTGTTCCGGGAGATGATCAGAAGCCAGCAGCGAGCGACCCTGGCCTACCGGCCCCAGGCCAACGGCCAGCAGGAACGGTCCGTGCAGGCGGTCGTCCGGAGCGTCCGGGCCTATGTAGAAACAGTCAATCAGAGTGACTGGGACGAACTGGCCGAGAAGCTCATGTGGGCACTGAACACGTCCTATGACTTCACACGACTAGACACCCCCTTTCATCCTGGTCCATGGCTGGGATGCCCAAGGTACCGTGGAAGCTATGATGGGAGACGTGCCCCGGGAACTCCAACTTCGAGACGCCTACGAGTGGCGCATCAAGATCCAACGCCAAGTGGAATATGCGGGGGCCTGGTCCCGGATCTTCAGGCGAAGGCCAAGGTCCGAAGAGCCCGGGAACATAACCGCCGCTGGAAGCAGCTCTCGGACCGTCTTAAGGAGGGTTTCGAAGTCGGAGACGCAGTGTGGCTGTACCTGGCTCGAGTTCGCCCGGGGTTGACCAAGAAGCTGGCCCACCTCTGGCGCGGACCCTTCCAGATCATCGAGAAGAGCGACGACTTCCGGTACCGCTTGCAGACTGAAGGCACCGTTTACAGGTTCTATCCTGGGTGCACATCGGTCGGCTGAAGCCCAGTGCGTTGTTCCCGGAACGCCCAAGCGAAACCCTCGAGATCCCGGAAGACGACGATTTTGACGCCGCCTTGCTTCGCGAGGACAGCTGGGAACCTGACGAAGGATCCGGGGATCCGAGTCGAAGCTATCACGGATGTACGATGGATCAAGAGGACCCGTACCAGCCGTCGACTCAAAGAGTACAAGGTGAAGTGGAAAAACTACGATGACCCGGAGTGGATTCCCCAGAGGCGTTTGAACTGCGGCCGACTCCTGTACGAGTTCGACCAGGGCGAGCGCGCCTGCCCGTTTCCAGGCGATGCAGTCCGGAGACGATCTCCCGGACGATGAAGTCCGGTAGAGCCTGGGGCGGGGACCCGGAGTCCGCTGTTAAGCTGACTCTGGTGTGCCCCCCAGAAACCCTGGGTCCCGGATGGGATTACTCTCTGGGACTCAGAAGGTTGCGTATTTTTATATTTTTCTACATGTTACCAAGGGAGAGACGTGCAGATCGACCTGGAGACCCCTCGGGAATCCGGCGCTGAACCATCGGAGACTCGAGGTTAAGAGGATACAAAGTACAAGAAACATGGAACAGGACACGATCGCATGGAAACACATCACCTGGATTAATTAAGAAGGAGGAATGAATGAAGAAGCCACGGCTGGGGCGGAGAACAGGCAGAGCTGTGCAGAACTTACTCTCGGGGAATCGGGAAATTCACCCCATTCGGAGTCGGGATGGCCAGGCGCTCAACGGGGTCCAGAACGCGCGAAGCCCACGTCTGGGGAGAAACGGCCCTGGACAAGTGCTCCTCGTCAGCCGAAGAACCCCAGTAGATACGGGCCGGCTCGCGTGTGTCCAAGATGGCCAGCTGCTCTTCGAGCGTCCTGTTGGCTCGAGCGTCCATGGAATCCAAGCTGCGACGTTCCGAGGACGACGCCACAGGCCAGGCTCACTTCGAAATAGCTTCCGCCCCTCCTCGGGCAGTTCTTGGATCTCCTTCTTCCCCACGAAGCGAGCTGCTGACCAATCCTTCTGGAGCTTGCTGCGGGCCGCGTAGGGTATCTTGTTGTCATCATTCTGGCGGTCCATCTCGATCTAGTGAAGACGTTCCCAGAAGACCCGACGCCACTCAAACATTAGCGTGACATAAAAGTCGACGACGAGCCAGAAGAGAGCGCTCAGGGTTCCCCGCGCGAACCAGAGTACAGTGGCACGACGCTTGAACATGACGTCCCAGGGCATCTCCTGTCCCGGGAACACCCCGATCATGAGACCTTCATACTCCTCGGGGTTGAAACGAGCCTGAGCCGTCTTTGCCGAGTTCGCTATGCACTTGTAGTCAGGGGAGCCTCGGGTTTGGGCCCCCGAAGTGCCGCTGGACGGACAAACCCGAACCAGGTACACGATCGAGGACTTGGCGTCGCCTGTATCCTCATGAACGTCCTCGGGACCCATGCCGTCCGGCTGCGCCAACCGCCGCACACGCGGAACCGGACTCTCCTCCTCGGTTGAAGCATCGGAAAAGGTACTCGGGCAGCGCAACTACTGAGCGCGGGCGTTTCTTCTCCGAGGGAGATGATGCCGCTGGAAGTGGCTTGGGACTTGAGATGCTCGAAGACCGAGAACGCTTTTGCTGAGGCCTGGGAGTGGTGGGCTTCCGGGAACGCCGAGAAGAACTACCCTCATCCGAGGCATCCTCGTCAAGGTCGGACGGTACGGGACTGTCGGGGCGCTCAGTGGGGATCTTGGGCCAAGGTCGATCAAGGCCGACCTCCCAGCCACACTTCTGAGCGAGGGCCACCGCCTTGTTGAAGAACTCCTCTGGAACGTGCCTCAATCAATCCACCTGGTCAAGGATCTGCAGGCAGAGTATCCGGCCTAGAATTTCCAGCAGCGTCCTCCCGGATGTATGTGTGGATCACGAACTCCTTCTCGAGCTCATTTCGAACGGCGTCCTCGGCGTCTTGGAGGCTGCAGTTGTCTGCGTCCATACGTAGGTACTCCAGAACATCCAGGTGAACGTCATCAAATGTCGCCTTCACGGGGAGCATCTTCAACAAGGTCGCATCAGGACGAGGAGGGTTAGCGTCCGAGTCGATGGGCCGATAGAACTTGCTGTGCCGGTCCGTCTGGGGCTCGTACTCCTGGGCTCGGTTCTGACGCAAGCCATCGACTGACACCCGCGGACTGGGGGGAACGTCATCTCCCAAGGGATCCAGGATCTCCACATCCTGATCAACCCCGGGACCCCTGTCTTCCTCGCACTCATCGCCTGAACCCGGGACCTTCTCGTCATTCTCCTTCTCCTCGGCCTGCTCGGCGTCCTCACCCTCGGAACGGTCGCTGCCGCCTCCCAGG